>QFEY01000253.1:0-183353 GCA_003316435.1 Russula virescens
AGCGAAAGACGGGTTGTGCTGCGGAATCAGCCACTGTGACCGAATCGGACGAGTTCCTGTGCCCACCCACACGGTCATTCCGGGATACACCGGCATCCCCGGTTCCAGACCTCTCCTATTGGCCACCTCTCGCCGATGCCCGACAGAGACACACAGCATGACATGGCCCATCTCGGGTGCTTTGTCACCCCTACACGCAACCATCATCGATTCTATCCTTACGCGTCCCCCGACCGGATCACAATCATCCCATCTTCCACTGCATACGCATTCGCAGACTCGTCATGACATTAAGGGTGCCTTGCGGTTGCAGTGAGTCAACGACAAGGCACCCTAAAGACGAGAACAATGCCCGATCCTTGAGTTTAGTTTGTCCCCGGCCGCCGCTCCGCACCGCCTCTCGAGCGTCTATCAAACAGACCGAAAACTTCTCATCCGCAGCAGCGCATGACAGATCGGGCAAAGAGCCCCATATAGCTGGCCTAGTTGGTATTGATACATTACATTTATACACTCTAGGAGCAGGTTAATATCGATATGCTTGATATCCATAAGCGTCCCTCTGATCATGCTGTTGGCGTGTTTCAAACACACATCATAGTCGTAAACAAACTCGGTGTTAACGGGTGAACGAAATGGAGCAGCGTTTCACGTAAATTATTCTTTTGCTAGCTGCCTAACCTCTGAAAGTGCAGCAGCTGTGGCGAGGAATAAGGATGCGTAAGTCGTTGTCGATACAGAACATAAGGATGAGTCGAACCTGATCGAGTATGGGATGAGAGAAGCACACAAAAAGCCAACGGCTGTCCATAGGAGAGACAAGCCAGAGCCGCTTGAGACCTTAATCCCCAAAGGGATACTCGTCGTGTTTAGAATAAGGCCATTCACAGACTCTGACGTGTTGATGGCAGACGTCCAAAGCGAGGCCGCTGTCAAAAGGAACACAGTTGCGAGGATAGCTAGGCATGCAGATGCAAGAAATGATAGCGTGTGTTTGAAGACACCACTGGGAGAGTAGCTATCAGTAATGGAACAGCTAGAAACGGGAATAAAATATAGCGCACATCACAAGTGCTAAGAACGCGCAAATTGTCCCAATGAGGATGAGATAGGTGGCCGAGCGAGTGTGGCTCCCTATTGCTTGACTTTCGAACGAGGACGTTCCGTTGATGATAAAGATCGTCAATGCAGAGTAGTTTAGCGACATGTCGGCGAGGAGGGCGTTATACGGCAGATATCTGTCTGCCATCGTCGTGTTCGTGCAAGTTCCGGCAGTATTGTTGAGGTATCCACAGTAAGAATAGAGCCCGAATTTGTACTCTTGACGAATCCCAGCCTCTGCGCCAAGTGGTGCAGACGCATTGGTCGTGTATAAGCCAGTGATGGGATCGCCCAGTCCTTTGGCTAACGTTTGTCTTGAAGGATAAGTGAGGCGACGGCCCATAATTCTACTGGTTGGTCGTAAAACTTACCCATATTGCGACACATTCATCTTTGCCTGGGACAAATCAAGGCCGGTTGGACTGTGTTTGAGGGCGAGAGGTGTGACGCATAACATACCATTGCAATTCCGCGAGGAACGGAGGACGTATTAATTTGGCCAACCTGGAGAGAGAAGAAGATGAGAAAGGAAGCAAGAGAAGATCTCAGGCGAGGAACTGACGTGTACAAAGATGAGTATCATAACTGCCGCAAAGCTGGATAGGGTTGGCGTCGCCAGACCAGAAATGTAGAGACAATACGTACGAAAACAGGGTGGAAAAGCCCACGCATATTTCTCCTCTTAGAGTGTACTGTTTGACCCTCATGGGGGATAAGATGTGAGAAGCGAGGGGTATAGATGGACAGGCGACGCCAGGAGGAGAGCCTGTATATGCGACTGTGCACGCATCCAACACGTTTTCTCAGGGTGCCGGGAACAAACACGTGATGGGATGCGCCACGTGGCTCGCTTGTGCAGAGCGAGCGCCGTGTCCCGAAACGAGAACGATAGCGCGTAATCCTTCGGCTCTCGGGCGGGCAAAGGACCAACTCGCCAGTAAGCAATTGTCTTTCAGCCCCCGACGTCTGTCTGCTTGACGAGACAACGATGTCCCATTCTCCTGTCCCACGCTCCAAACCCGTCGACTTCCCCTCATCTCTAACCCATGGCTTGCCGACTGCAACCGAGGATTGCAGCCCAACCAAGCCGACTTCAAACTCTCCTAGGGAATTAGTCCGAAGAGTCGTCGAGCGAACTTCGGACAAACTTGGCAGGAGCAAGTCGGTTGGCTCCAAGGTACAGTATTCCCCAAAGGCCTTACGTCGTAGCCTGCACGGCAGTCCCAAGCGTGCGGCTTCGCAGAGTCGAAAAGGCAAAGAACGACAGACCACTTCCACCAACGATCTTGGAGGTAGTTATAATCCTTATCCCTGCTGTGCGAATTCTTGAAGTAGATTTGCCCATAATCTAGACGGTGTTACTGGGGCACAGACCGCTAACCATCACTCTTCGTCCTCCTCTCCCAGTCCGGAATCCTCTCTGACCAAGCCAGGCTTAAGTGACGAGTCACCTTTCATTTGTCCTTCGTCTCCGACACAACCGCGCTCCCAACTTTCGCTTCCAGCATTTCAAGGTGATACATCGGTAGGTGTCATGCAGATACCCACTGACCCGCATCTAATTTGTTATTTGCCTAGATGCGTGCCGGGACTCAAACTCTTATTCAAGCACTCCAAGCACTTCCGCTGATGGATGATCAAGAGAATGACGATGAGTTTATGAGCTCTAGTATCAGTCCACCAGATTCCGATAGCGATGATGAAGGAAAGCATGGTGGGTCACTACTGCCTTCCGTACACTTCTCAGTCTATAATGACTCTCCAGCAACGACTATGGCATCCTCCATCCACACAATTTATCGTCCTGTGGCTCGTTCTCGTCGAGGGCAATCCATAAGTAACTTATTCGCAGTTGACGACTCGCCAACGGGCCAGACAGATTCATCTTCAAGTCAGGAAAGGTTGCAGAGGTCAATGATGTCCGACGAAGATACAGATGCAGATGACTTTGAACTTCCCAAGTCACCTACAGCTAGCCGTAGGCTCAGCAGTCGAACAGACAGACCGATTGGACTGTCCCCCGTCTTAGAGCACGCTTCTCCCAAGTTCGATCTTCGACATCATGCAGAGCGTTCAAGAAGTATGTCCACTGTCCAAACTGTGAAACCGAACAGACGAGCTCGTCTGGCAGAGAAACTCGCCGAAGTGTTCGAGATATCTGGCATAAACGAGGTCGTTGCAGGTAAATATACATGTCGTTATCTGATTCAACTTCCTGACAGCCTTTTTTTTTTTCAGAAATACCGTGTTGGTTGATGCGCTCAGTTTGTGCGTGTGCCTGTGATCGACTACGTGGTCTTAGATTTAATGTACCCCAGTGCTTCAGGGATACATGTATCTGACCAACTCTTACCTATGCTTCTTTGCACACATGCCGTCCAGAGAGGTTAGTATCACCTGATATGGCATGTCTACTGCCCAATAGCTTTATTTTATAGGATCAAGTGCTCAAGTCTGGGTCGTTGCACAAGAAGGCGCAACGGACAAAACGCTGGATTAAGCACTGGTTTATTTTAAAGAATGATACTCTGACCTGGTATCAATCATCTGCTGTGGGTATTCAGATCCTAGTATCCACACTTCAGTTCATATTTCCATAGGACCCTTACTTCCCACGTGGCATGGTGGATTTGAGATATGCCATCGCTTGTGATCCATTCCAAGAAAAGGATATTCGCCTTCGGACAAATAATAAGACCATCTACCTGTGTGCAGATTCCGTTCCCAATAGGGCCGAATGGGTCAAGGCCATCCGAAGAGTGATATTCAAGGCGCAGAATATGGGCGATACTGTCAAGGTGCACTTGCTAGATTCCTATGGATTGCCTACGTCTTACACTGCTCGTACAGATAGCAATTCCTTATTCTACAATTATCGACGTGGATAAATCGAGTGCTCTTGACTTCAGCGAAACCATCGAAGTAAAGGTGGTGGACGGGTATGAGGACCTTGCGGTGGATTCCTACTTCTTCACGTATTTCCATGACATATCTGCGGCGCTTGAGCAGATTCGAGATGCCATTTCATCCACGCGGCGTTTTATTCCAGAGGCCGAGGAGTCTGTCAACGCCGAACAACTCATAGACACCACTGTTACCCGATCTGCTTCCACATCTCGCACCGGAACCTCGGAACATATACAAACTTACCCCGATGTCACACCTAGATCTTCCCCTTCCTTCCGATTGTCAGCACTTCTACGCCCTTTCCAAGAACTCCCTCTCAGTCGGGCCGTAGTTTCCCCAGGTCAGCCAGATGAGCACGAGGAGTTCACTCACGTTGAGAAACGGGACAATTCATCATTTGTCCCGATTTCCCTTCCGCCCACCCCCTCGGACGTCCCCGATGCAAGCCAAGTAAATGAGTTTGTCCAGGCTTACCCCACGCTCAAGTCCCGTCTATCCGATACCACCATACCCTCAGGCCACACATACCCTCCTTTTACGTTACCCAACGGATCTCCTGTGCAACCCAATCAAGAACAGTCACTGGCAACCAGCTGGGTATCTGTTCCCTCATGGTTGCGGATGTCGCGAAGAAGCTTTGGCACTGCATCGGGTGCAGGTAATCAACAATCTGCAATGAACAGAGAAGCCAAAGCAGTAACTGAGGTGCTTTCCTCCGGAGCCAACCAGTCCATGGTTTCAAGCCACGGCCCAGAACTTGGATACAGTGTCTTGGAAACGCCAGACTCTGCTATTGACCTTGAAATGGTTGAAAAGTTTCAAGCGTCATTCGCATTTGACGACAAAGAAAGACTTCTTGGATGTTCGTGTTCTTCACCGGATTGCGAGTCGACAAAGCTAACGATTTGACAGATTTTCCTGGTTATCTCTTCCGCGTTCTCCCCGTGTACGGCCGTCTCTATATTTCATGCAATTATCTATGCTTTAAATCTAGTGGGACCTTGACTTCGAAAACAAGGGTGAGATGTTGTTGGCTGGTGACTAACTGGTGACAGCTAATTTTCTTTATCAGATGATCCTTCCCATACGCGATATCCTGTCAACTGAGACTTCAAGGGCATTCCGCTTTGGTCACTACGGTCTTGTTGTCATTGTCAAAGGTCATGAGGAGCTCTTCCTCGAATTCGGTCAACAGGACCGCAGATCAGGCTTCATCAGTGTCCTCGAGAAACAGATTGAGGACCTACAAAGACGTCAAGCAGAACCTGGGCAAGCCCTTCCCACCCTTGGGAAACGTGACGCGCTCCTCTTGGAAGAGCTTGGAAATCATGCACCGTCTCGAGAAGATATAGACCCAAGGCCCCCTCCGGAGAACATGAGCGACTCAGTCCCCACCGTAATGTTCACGTCTACGTCGTCTACGTTCCTGACATTCAAGCCTGAGAAGTCGCTGCACTTTACTTTTCTTACTATTGGGTCGCGAGGGGATGTTCAACCTTACATTGCACTTGCCAAGGGATTGCTCGCGGACGGACATCGTGTACGGATCGCTACTCATGGCGAGTTCAAGAGCTGGATTGAATCTGTAAGCGAGAATCATTTCAACGTCGACACCGCATTGACAAGCTCCAGCACGGCATCGAATTTGGATACGTAGGGGGTGACCCTGCTGAACTGATGCGCATTTGTGTAGAGAACGGAACATTTACGATTGCATTCCTCAAAGAAGGGGTGATGAAGGTGAGACCGCTGCCGGTATTTGCTGTGACTTGCGTTTTGAATGATGTAGTTCCGAGGGTGGATTGAGGATCTTTTGAAGACGTCTTGGGAGGCATGTCAGGGTACAGATGTCCTCGTGGAAAGTCCTAGTGCTATGGCAGGTTATCATATTGCAGAAGCCCTTCGCATACCCTTCTTCAGGGCATTCACCATGACATGGTCAAGAACTAGGTGGGTTTCTCACACTTGGAGTTGACTTCATCTCACATCACTTAACAGAGCTTATCCCCATGCTTTTGCCGTTCCGGAGCACAAAGTGGGTGACCATTCCGATCATAAATGACACCCCTGACATGTCTTTAGATGGGCGGCAGTTATAATTATATGGTATGTGCTTTCGATGTCACGTTATATCCAGTCATTAATATGAAGTCAGACCTACGTGATGTTTGACCAAGTTTTCTGGAGAGGGACGGCTGGACAAATCAATCGATGGCGACGTAACACCCTGGGGCTTCCTGGCACATCTTTGGACAAGATGGAGCCTCATAAGATACCGTTTCTTTACAACTTTAGCCCACACGTCGTCCCTCCACCCCTGGACTGGCCAGAATGGATCCGGATAACGGGTCTGTACCTACCTTACCTTTCACATGCTCTCGCTCACCGGATCATAGGGTACTGGTTCCTGGACGACGCCGACGTTGGGGCTAAGAAATGGCAGCCTCCTGCGGATTTGATCAAGTTTATGGAGAACGCCCGCAAGTCTAAGAAGAAACTTGTATACATCGGCTTCGGAAGTATCGTAGTGTCCGATCCGAGGAGTATGACACGCACCGTTATCGATGCCATCTTGCGGAGTGGAGTGCATGCCATCCTTTCCAAGGGTTGGTCCGACAGGCTGTCGAAGAACGCGGCAGACACGACCGAACCCGAGGAGCCGCTACCTCAGGAAATCTATCCCATCTCTTCCATTCCCCACGACTGGTTGTTCAAGCAGATTGATGCAGCATGTCACCACGGCGGAGCAGGGACGACAGGTGCCAGTCTGCGAGGTATGCACCCTTCGCCTCCTACCTCCTACATTCTTGTGCTAAGTACTCCTATCAGCGGGAATTCCGACCATTGTTCGACCATTCTTTGGAGACCAGTTCTTCTGGGCTGACCGTGTGGAGGCACTCGGCATTGGCAGCTGTGTCCGCAAGCTGACTGTCGAGAGTCTCGCAGAGGCTCTTGTCACGGCCACGACAGATCAGAAACAAATTGATCGGGCGAAACTGGTTGGCGAACAGATTCGATCTGTACGTGTTTCCGGAAGCAGGGGGAACTGACACTAATTACTACCGTGCAGGAAAATGGCGTTGCTACCGCAATTGAGGCCATCTATCGGGACTTAGAATACGCTCGGACACTCATCAAACGGCCGGGTGCGCCTGATGAGCGCACAGGTGAAACCGACGCAGAGGATGCAACCATACGAGAGAGGGGAGTACCCTCCTCTCCCCCCAGCAGATCTGAGACCCACTCCGGAGGAAGCTCCACAGGCGGCGGACCCCCTAGTGAGGACTGGAGCGTCGTTTCTGATCTAGACGATTTGCACTCCTCTGTGGGCTCCTCACTTAACGGGAAGGGTACAAAACACACCAAACGCAATAGTCTCACCGCCGCCATGTTATCAGTCCTACCGGATGCGCTCACTTCCCCCGGTCAACGCCGCACACGGTCGGTTTCCTTCGGATCTGGGAGCCCCCCATCAATTTTGCATTGAGGTTCGATCAGCGCCCGTTGTTAAGTCTTACATGCATACATCTTCACCATCCCAATAAAATAGAATCCATTCACCCGGAGCATGTGCGGTCTGCATGTTATGTACTCCCAAAGTAGACGTCTATGCATTACTGTACATTAACGTCATTGTAATGATCATCGAATATACGCTTGCTGAATTCACCAAACGTCTCTGTCTCACTGACGCGCTGATTGACGTCTGGTTGCATGAAAAGGGCAAACGACTCTCTAGAGACGTGCACAATATCATCACCCGCACCCACGCGGACGCAATGGGGAGTCGCCCGCAACCTGCCTGCAGTCGCGAGTTTGAGGGCCTCACCAGTTTGGAATGCGAGACAGTCAGGGGGGATGGTGACCTTCGTCATTTCACCACCACGAGTCCGGATGTAAAGCCCGGAGGAGGGAGAGGGGGATGAGATCACTCTTGGAGGGGCCCCGGGGGTGTGTTGGATGTACAAGGCCTGTCACATCGGAAACAGATGGCTCTTTCATTCCAAAAATCACAATCCGAACTGAGGGCAACTTACCGAACACAAGCCAGTGAGGAGTGAGTGATCGACATGAAAACCGCACCAGCTGTCAATCGGCTCGTCCTCTGCAGGTATTGGACTTTCGGGTGACTTGGGGAAGTAGTGCAGGAGTCGGGCTTTGGTGGCTTGAGAAGAGCTGATCAACTCGGACAATGAAAATGAAGAGTCTGTCAAGTGTGGGGAGGCGAATGGCTGGCAAGCTGCCGCGAGTTTGATACCAACGTTAAAAACAAAGCTAGGGAACAGGACTTCAGTGGTGACTGAAGAGAATAGGTTGCGAGACGCACGACCCGAGTTCCTTGAAGGCGGGTTCGAAGCCCTCGACGCCCTTCTCCTCTTTGGGCCCTGCGATACTCAGAATTGGGTATCAGTTATGGAGCGTAAAAATGTGACAACTGACATATATTGGTACCGTAATACTCCGGATATGCCTCGCGAAGCTCTGGAGGGACAGAGGGCGCGTCCATAACGGGGTTCGCATAATAAGAACCTTTCAAAGTATCTGCTCGATAATTGTAAGAGTTAGTCCTGAAAGCGGGAAAGTGACTATACCGAATTTGCCATTCATGATTTCCTGGATCGTGGGTCACTCATTAGATCGGGCTCCGAGCGTACACAGCATTATGCCAACGCACCTTTCCATGGGACCATCCAAAGCTGATGATAATCAGCCAGTGGTAAGTGTGAGTGGTGAGTCGAACCTGTATCTACTTTTCGTATCTGCGTATTTCTCTCGGACAGACTCATCGAGCTGAGCAAACGCGTGCGCAAGTTTCAACAGTCTTGCCCTTAGCTCTGGGTATTCCGGAGGAAGGTCGCGGACGAGGATAATCCCAAGACAGTCCTGACCTGGACCAAAAGCCTGCTCTGTGAGGCGGGATGCATAATAAATAAGGTAGTTTGAAAAGGATAGATAACTGACGCACCGATAGAATGTAAAAGAGTTGACGGAGCAGAGAGAAGGGACGGGTATGATATCTCGACGGGATGTTTGAAGGGCGGTAAATGGCTTGCAAAAGTGGCCATTGTTCGACGTCGATGAAGGCCGGCAAGGGCAGCTGGTCGTGGTCGTGGTATCAAGTACAGAGGAAGCATGTTCTGTGTGGATTGATGGGCCTCGTGTCAAGTCAAGGGAGACCAGTGCAAGAGCAGCCCCGAGTGAGACGATCAGGTCATGCGCGCAATGATGGATCGAATGCCCACCCAGTCAGTCTTTTTTCTTTCTCTTGCTCTTTTCCCTCAGTTCATCTCTACACAGGCCGCAGTATGTGTCACGAAAAACCCTCGCCATAAAACGAGGTGATTCAGAGATACTCACCCGCAACGACGTCCAGTATGCGTTCCTCTACCACGTCTTTAACGACAAGACCTTGGCTTTCACGGACGAAACTCCTGGCAAACCACCAACCAAGGTCAACTTTTGCGATCTCTACGTGCATGCCCTCTACAATTCCGCAAAATGTTCAAAGGTCATGAGAGATAAGATGCTCGAAACCCCAGCCTTTGCTGTGGAGTTCGCAAAAATATCTCTGTTGACGAACGTAGGCAGGATAAATACCACAATGGCCTGTACGTGCTGTTAGCCCATCACAGCCTTCCCCCTTAACTGATATCAATGTCCCTTTCCAGTCTTTCCTGAGATGAAAACCGCACTACGAAGTTATCACCCCGTTCCATCCCTACAAAAGACAGACGGGAATGTACAGGATGCTCCCAGGATAAAGAACTGCCTGAAAGCCGCTTTCTTACCAGGAGAACAGAAGTCAGCGCCTCCGTCTACCCCTGCTGATATCCTTGCTCGCGCGGTACGAATTTGAGTTAGAGTAGTCCGGCGCTCGCGCATTCACAGTCTGACGTTTAGAAAGCCGGGCATATCCCCCCAACTAGTGTCGTCAACTTGATATTTGTCCTGGTCAATTATTCCTCCGTGCGTCACTACGTATTCCCGCATCACTCGTCTGATGGCGGAACAGTCTTTGATGCCCATCCACTTTGAACCAGACGTGGAATTTGTAGATCTCTTCCTCCCCATCAACATATCCTCGGCTGCTCGTGCGAAGGCGTTTCTTTGGATGATATTCCACTATCATGAGGGTCCTAACTTAGCGAACCCTTTCGCCGACGATCATGCCTCTCGTAATCCTGGTAAAGTGCCATGGCTACATCGCCTGTCGAGAGAAGAGCAGGCACAGGAAAACATCGACCCACCAGAAGAACTGGAATGGGGTAGGAAGATGGCACAGGCCAGGAGTCGCTTTCTGCAGGAGTTGGTCGCTGGAGGTGAGCTCGACAAAGCAGCGAGAACTCTGTCTGGCTCGTCTTCGCATGGTTCGTCCTTGCATAGTCTCCGCTATTTGAATGTTGACAACGCGTTTATCCCGTTTGTAGATGCCGAATCTTCCTCAGCGCGTCGACCTCGCTCTCACCAGTATTATGCACCAGAAGGGAATAGGACCACCTTTCACCACTACGTCCCTACAAATGGAGGGAAAATTAAGCCGTCGCAGCCCGTACCGTTGACAGGTTTGATCCTTTCGACGTCTCCTTACCACAAACTGAGCAATTACCCGTAGTGGTCAACACCAGCGTTCGTACCAAGGAGCAATGGTTTGAGCACCGAGACGATTACTCCTTATTACGCCGTAAGTCCTCCCATGGACGATCTTGTACCACGCTGATCATAGTTCAGAGTCATGGCTCCGTATGCAAAATATTGACCCACTGGCCGATTCAGATGACGAGGGCCTGGATGACCATGCTAGGTTGGACTACCGTGAGTGGTCTACGGAAGGTCTGCTACCCCCTTCTTAGCTGACAGGACATTGCTAGAGCGCCGCTTGCATGTCTTGGACTTGTTTAGACCCCCATCAACACCCTCTCGCTTCCCCACCTCAGCGTAATATTTCCCTCATTCTTGTCGTGTTGTCTTGCTATCTGTTGTGATCTGCTATGCGTGTAAACGCTTTTCTTGTATGGTGATGGGCTTGCCTGTGTGACAGCCAGAAAGAGACGCAGAATCCAGCGAGTTGTCAGCGGCGATTGGTTTCACAGTATATATGACCGTGGTATTGTTGATCCACCGCTTAGAATGTTGTAGCCCGTTTATCCACGAAGTTGGTTGGTAGTTGTGTAGCTTACCTGCATGTATTATGCCCTCTGAACTACCACTTCCAAAATCCATGACTCTGTATCCCGAATCACCACCGCGTATGTTAGGCAAGTGCACACTGAGACAAATGTATGCAAATATATTATGTTGGGCCACATGCTGAGCAAAGCAACTACATGGCACAGCCGTGCAGGAGGAAGTGAGATAGGTAGAGAAAATATGAGCTGGGTAAGGTCCTGTGGAGAAGGGTCCACACACCCACACACGCCAACGTACGTACAACCTCTCGACAATAAAGTACATAAATAATCAAACGCTGATGATCGCAACGAATGTCCATTCAGATACATATTCCCATTCAACCCATGACGACAGGCAGATGAGAGTGTACAAAAGATACGAGCCAATAGCCGACCGAGATAAAATGATCGACTAGTCCCTTGAAACGGGGAGAGGGGTATCAGAACGCACCCGGCAGTGCAAGGACGGGATGAACAAATCCATCACGCTCGCGTTTGGGTAGCTCGGCAGGAGCACTGATTCGCCTGGCCCGGCGCTCATCGTCATCCGCGGCGCGGCCAATCAAATCGTCGGTCGGTGATGGGATGCCGGATGTACGACGCTTGAGTTTCGACATCATGTCGCGACCAGTGAGCGTACGCGAGTTGAGAGCACGGAGATTAACCTCCGTGAGTTCGGTTAGCGATGAACTAGACGGCCGCGGAATCGTGGTTGTCTTTAATTGCAGATTGAACCGAGAGGGAGTTGGTAAGACGCGTGTCTCGGGCAATGGTGTATGAACACTTCCTGTCCTTGGAAACGGCCTCACGGTCTCGGACTCAACGATCCGCTGATCACCTGTTTTTGCGGAAGGCTGCAAAGCACTCTTAACAGCGTTCGCACGGGATGAGGAACGGAGGAATGTGGGCAGAGGAATGGGAGGGCGGTGATATTCGTCCTTGTCCCTCGCAGCCGTTGGACTGCCGTGGGAGCTCAGGCGAGCCGTAATTTGTTCCAACGACGGGGGACGGACGCCGGCATTTTTCGGTTGGCGATATTGTACACGCTCGACCCATGGCTGGACAGCAGGGAATCGAATTGGTCCAGATGCGTCTTTCTGTTGCAATGACTCAAATAACGCGAGTGGGGAATCGAGGCCGGGAGAGGGCAAGGAATAATGAAAGATAGCCGGAGACTCGGGAGGTGTCTTTGGAAGGGATGTAGCCGTAGGGGAAGGAGGGGCGTTGATCTTGGATAGGAACAGGGCGCGACGTTCCACTAGAAAGAGCTTAGTACGACGCTCGGTAACAAGGGTCGAGAAGGCACATACTCTGTTTGCTCTTATGGGCTTTCATCGCAAGTTCCTTCCGTAGATCGGGTTCCTTCCTCGCATAGGCATTTCTTTCTCTGGTGGACGCAAGAAGTGCTTCAAATTGGCCACGATCGAGACCTTTTCCTGCAGACAGAGTATCGGCAGGGCGTAAAGGAGAAGGTTGCCTGAGGAAACGAGGAGAAATCACAGGAGGAGGACTGAGAAGAGATGGCCTATAACCATCTTCCTGAGTGGCGGGAGAAGGAGGGTTGGTATCAAAAGGAGAGAACGGCTCGACGGGAGGGTCATCCGCGGGCGCAAGAGAGATGGAAATTGAAGGAATGGACAGGCTAGAGTGAGCCATAGATATGGAAACAGATAGAGGACGTGGGGAATTAAACGGGAGAAAGGGAAATGTGGGAGGCGGCCAGCACCAGGGTGATAACAGCGCAGGATGAGGATATGACCCGTCAACCTGAAGTAATAAAAGGGACGGTCGTCGAAGTCCTGACAAGGCCACGTCAGGGTCACGGTGCGATGACTGCGTTCCTTCGCTCGGCTTTCGCCCGCGTTTCGCGTATTTCGCCTGGCGACCGTCGCCGAGATCAATTCCACTTTCAAACAACAAGCCGTAATACACTTTGTCCCACGCCTTCATACCCCCCCTCCCTCTCGTACGTTCAAACATTTTCCTCTTTTACCGCCTCCGCTAATTTCTCATCGAATAATTTCTTGGCGTCTCTCCACACACGAGCGTGATCTCTACTAGGAAATTCCAGTAGAGATGGAAGAAGGTCAGCGCTGAATTGCTCCGATGCTTCCCGGGGAAGTAGCGTAGGAAGATGATCGATTGAGATAACCTCCAAGGGCGGGTTTCCGGCACTGGTCGTAACCATGCATCAGCTTCGATGTTTCCGCGGTTCATCTCACTTCATCTCACTCACCCGACGACCGCCGCCACCGTCGGCTCGAAGAAAGTCGTGTTGACAGAATATATGGGAATCGGGTTGTTCGGATTCGTAGTGTCGCAACTGACATCCACAACAACGCTTAATTGTCGAGTGCTCCCCACGGAGTTGATTTGTTCTTCGGTCAAAAATGGGGGGATGCGGGTCGTGAGGTAGATACAGTTGACAAAAATGTCAACATCTAGTATCTCCTGGAAGGGCCCGCCCTTCGCTGTCTCGTCCAAATCCCATTTGACAATGTTGTTACTTCACATGCCAGGTTAAGCTCACGTTAGACTGAACAGCGTGGACGCACTCATCAAGCCCGATCTTCCGGAACAGGTCAACGGCACCGCGTCCACAGCGTCCGAGGGCGCCAATGATAAGGGCCTTAATATCCTTTCCTCGCTCTCCGAGTTTGGCCTTCACATCGGCTACCATTGCCCCTTCATTAGGATATGGTTGCAGACGGCCAAGTTTTTCCCCTTTCTTTAGTGCAGCATATGCCAACGCTCCGGCCGCGGCCCCCGCAAAACCCGCATGGAATCCGAATGCCGCAACACGCCTACCACTCGTGTCGTTCAAGAATTCCAAGTCGTATAGAGTTCCACCTCCGCGGTGAAAACGCGCGAGAACTGACGACCAGCCTGCTTGCCCTTTGTAGCAATGTGCAAACTGCACATGCGTGTGAGGGAGCGGGTCCTTGGAAACGGGAAGCTCCTTCAATCCAATAATAGGCACATCAGTTGGGGCATTGGGCCAAGAGTTGTTCTCGACGAGCTCGCATCCTACTCTGCTCTCCTGAGTCAGCATGGTTCGAGAGAGGTCTATCTGAGCCAGCGTACGCTTCATATTCAGAATCCTCGAAAATTCTCTGTTCGTCGCGCTCGACATAAATTTTGAAGCCATTGTCGATGAGTTGGCGGGCCGTGGTGGGAGTGAGAGCTGCTCGATGTTCGAATGGCTTCTTCTCGCACCGTAGCCAGAAACGCTTGTCCGACATAATGGATGTCTACTGTCTGCGAGCAAGATAAATTTCGTTTTTACGATCAACGATAAGCGCCCTCCAACTTGATTATGTAACGTGTGTATATACGCGTTTCAAGGCGGCGCGGCCCGGTCGGTGCGGATATGCCACTGAACTTCAGTTTGGCCCTTGCCAGTTGCCTTCAATGCCTGTTCCTCCTTCTTTCTCTTCCTTCCCACCCTCTTTCAGTTCGTTTCCGGATTTAGGAGGTAGCTCTCATCAAGGACAAGGGACAGGAACCTCTATCACAGCCCCAGTGCAACAGCGAGATTCGAAGGATAGGGACAAAGAGGGTGATCGCAAGAAGAAGAAACGAGACAAACGGGCCAAACAGTCTGGTCTGGACGAGATCCCTTCCCGTGAACGCCGAAATGGAAGTCGAGAATTGCAGGGCAATGTCCGAGCCTTTGATGATGAAAGAATAAAGGCCGAAGAAGATATTGCACGTAGGACGAGACAACAGGATGTTTCACAACCGATCTTCTTTTCGGATAAGAAGGGTGACCCATTGAGTATGCAATATGGAGGGAACTACTCTAGGGATATACCGAAATATCACCTATTTGGACGTGGGTTGCACCTCGCGTTATTGTATGACTACTAATAATGTTGAAGGGGGCAGGAATGTCCTTGGTTTACCGCGAGCTTGGACGGTCGCACATCGTAGCAACAGATCAGTAGAGGTTATAGTTGGTGGACGCCAAAAGGTATGCCTCAATGCTCTTCGTTAATAGTTTTGAATGCTAGAATGGCAATTAGCTTCTTGGCATTAGCGACGTGATTTCCCGGCGTCTCCTCGAAGCCACCCCAAGACGTCGACTTGTGGCGTTAACAGAAGAAAGTCGCAAGTATCAGGAGATAGACGGCTTTATTCCCCTGCCTTCTCGTAGACAGCGTCCTCTTGAACCAGAAGACTACAGGTCTATCGGTCCTTCCAAAGATCGTGATTCTGAAAACGATTCCTCGTCAGCGTCAGCGGCATCCGACAGTAGCGATGACGATGACCAAGACGGAACAGTACTCCCTTCGATCCAGGAGAAGATGAGATCTCTTGAAGAGCAGCTCTCAAGAGATCCATCCTCTTTGTCGACTTGGCTTTCCCTCCTTTCCCTCTCATTGTCCCAGGTTCCTGTCGCATCCAAGAACTCTTCGAAAGTCCGCTCTGAGATCACGCTTTCCGTCCTTGGTCGCGCATTGCCAGGTCTTCAGGAAGGCCCTTCTTCAACCCGTATTCGCCTCTTGCATCTTCATGCAGGAGAAGAATTATGGGCAACCGAGAAATTGGCCCAAGAGTGGGAAAAGGCATTGACCAGAGGAGACATCAGTATATACTTGGCATGGCTTGATTGGCGAATTCGAAATGGATCTGACGGAATAGATGGGATACTCCAAGCGGCCACCCGAGTACTCGCGTTTGCAAGGAGCGAGCCGGAAAAATTGAGAGTATTTTGGCGATTGACTTGCGCATTGCGTCAGGCAGGTAGGAATGATCTGGTTTACTTCTGTATATGAGCTCGCTGACACTTTTCAGGATTTATCGAACGATCCATGGCTTTATTCCAGGCCCAAGCAGACCTGTATTCCCAGCCGTTACATCTACTGCATACATCCACTCACGACGTGCTGCTTTTACAGCGCAGGCTTTCATCATCCGCCAGAAATCAGCCAGATTCCATTTGAAGAACGGTTGGATCATATCGAGGAATATTGGGATATGGAAGCCCCAAGAATAGGGGAGCCTGGGTCCACAGGTTGGGTGGATTGGTACATCGCTGGTAAGCCGGATCGAACTCCAGGACACGTGCCACCCAGTAGAGCCTCAACTTCTGTAACCACTACTACTTCACTCTCGGATCCATATCAGCGCTGGGCACAAGAGGAGATGCGGGCAGATGAAGCGCTGAGACCACCTTTGCGGTCAACCGACCCTGATGCCGAACTAGACCCCTATGCAACAATCTTATTCTCAGACATTCGTCCATTCCTCTTCGCGCTCACCTCGAACCACTCAAAGGGCCTGTTTCGACTTATCTGGCTGTCTTACCTGGGACTTCACGTTCCCGGCCTGGAGGCCATGGTTGGAGCTAGAGATGATGATCGTTGGGCACAACTTTGCCTTGTTTCGAAATCATACATTGAAGCTATCTTTCCATCCTCGACTGAGACGCAGAGCTCTGCTCCGGAGTCACTTGCTGGGGTACTTGTCGGCAGAGAGAAGCAGTATCTGGACAGTTTTGGGCCAATCAAAAACTGGGGCCATCGGTGTATCAGTCCATTTGAAGCCTCAGAATTTCGGAACGGAAAGGCGCGGTGGGCTATGTGGACAAAGGAAGACATATCTGGAGTTGACGTTGAATTTGTGAGGAGGGTATTCGAGCAATGTCGCATGGGTGATGATGTGGAGTGGGATCGACTGACATTGGCTTTCGAAGCCGCAATTGATGTGAAAGGGTAAGTATGTTCGGTCCGCCGTTTGAGTACGACTAATTGGATTTGCGCAGTGCATTGAAGAAATCGCGACGTTTCCTGGCATTAGCACCAGAGTCTCTACCCCATTGGGCCGCTCATGCGCGACTAGAGCGCCTAAGAGGGCGTCTTGACGAAGCACGAAAGGTTTATCAGACTGTACTTTCTTCACCAGCATCTACTGGGAGTAGGCTCAGTACGGGTCCACTCTGGTGGGACTGGGCCGAAATGGAGTGGTTGGCCGGTGATTCAGATGCCACTACAAAGGTAGTACTACGAGCCGCCGGGGTGGAAGGCCTTGGTTTGGCTATTCTGCGGGGCAAACGTGCTCTTGAGGCCACGGCTCAGGAGATTCCAGAGACGTTGTGGAAAGTACGCGAGGCATGGACGCGACTGGGTGTTCTACTGGAGCTGCTGACAAGCGATTCGCTACCGTCATTTATGACGGCGTCTCCCGAAGCGGGGACTGTGACCCAGGAGAGCATCGCCGTTGCATCGCTAGGAATGCTCTACCATCATATTTCTACGTTGAAGAGTCCAACACGTCCTATTATCCTTCGTGAGCGGCTGGAAAATGCCGTTGAACTGTTCCCTGACAACACCATCCTTCTGGGCATGTTTCTGGAGATGCAAAAGGGTCAAGGGCTTTGGGGCCGTGTTCGGAAGTTAGGAGATATCGACGTCTCCGGTGACACGGTGTATGAAAAGGGTGTTTCAAGGTGTGCTGCCGAGATCTGGTTGGGTGGATGGGAAAAGGGTCGGTGGTTCTGGGAAGTCGAGCGGATCCGAGGCAGTTTGACAGCAGCCATTGAGAGCGAACGGTGCGTGTTCCCGGATATGACGCGAATAATTAATTCGAATAATCTCCTATGACTAGTACACGAGGTAGCCCCGTCCTGTGGCGACTACTATTGGAGTTGGAGATACGGGCAGGTGATCTTAACAGGGCAAAAAATGTGCTATTACAAGCTATCGGAGCGTGCCCACTGGTCAAAGGTAGGTGTATATTCGTACGTATGAATGACAACATTGCTAAGCATACAGCAAAGACATTTACATGCAAGCGTTTGATCGCCTCCGGACAGCCTTCTCTGTACATGAACTGAAGAGCCTATGGGAGGCGATGGCTGAGCGGGGTTTGCGGATACGGAGAGGGTTGGAAGAGGTCGTTGAGGGGTGGGACGATGTGCAGGGGTCGCATGTCAAGGTTGAGGAGTCAGATAGGGTCGAGCTGGACGAGATTGAGTACAATTCACGGGAGCTGGCGAGGCTGAAGCCGTATTGAGCTTTTGTTGTTGTTGTTGTTGTTGATCGAACAATAAGGTGTGACGGGTATTGTGACATATGTGACGAGAAATGGAAAGCAAGTGTGACATGTGACATGGAACGGGCGGAAATGGGATGGATCAGCCTGGCACTCTCACGCATACACACTCCCTCACCGACTTGTATCCTCAATACATCTCCCCCCCCTCTCCTCTCCTTTTCTTTTCTTCTAATCTTTTTTTCTTCTTCAATTAAGGGGGCACCCTAGTCTCCGCGCGTTCCACCCCACGTCCTATGAATCGCATCCCCGCTCCCCCCATCACCGAAGAATGGCCGGATGCTGATTTCGACCTCCCTGATGATGGGCCTCTTCACGCCCTCGACCCAGAGTCGGACAAGGACGATGTCGAGGATTGGGACGTTGAGATGGATCTAGGTGAGACAGGTGGGGCAAGGGCTGGGACCGGTTTTGCCAGCCTCCTTGCTCCGTTTGAGCGGACCTTCCCACTACCACAACAGTCCATCACAATCCGGCCTCCATTACAACCCACCCTCGATGAAGAGGATGAAGATGAAGGAGTATCCACCATCAAAATAGATACCCTCCGTCCTAAGGCCGATCCAACACCCGTCGCTACCACCACAATCGACGAAGACTTCGAATCCGCATTTGCCCTCCCTTCGGACCTTACAAAATTATCCCTTCGACCACTATCACATCAATCATCCAAGAATTCACTTGAATGGGGTGACAAGGACCAAACATCGTCATCCTCCCAGTCCTCGGACACTTATTCCACCTTGGGTTTTGACCAGGGCTTTACTTCCTCTACCTCCACATCTCTTCCGGAGACGGAAACGGAAGATGATGACGACGATGACGGAGACCTTGAAGGCTTGGTCATCCCTCCTCTTTTCGAATCGGGTACTGGTGGAAAGCAACTTGCCAAAATCCTGGAGATGAAGAAAAAGGCCCCAGTTGCTGTGTCCACTCCCAAGGTACCGACTCCTGACCCGGAGGACGACATTGAGATAGGTCTTGTCATCGACGATGATGCAGACTTCAGTCCGAGTCGATTGCTTCAGAACACTCAACACGCTCCATCGAAACGTCAGTCTGGTTCAGGGGCCCGTACACTTAGCACAACCTCCCGCCCGCCAGCCGTCAAGCCTACGACGAAAACACGGACAGAACGCACCAAATCTCCGATCCAACCGCCGCCAGTCTCATCGCGCCAGCTTCAAAAAATCAGATTATCACCTTCGCCTCCGCCACGTGCTCAGCCGACGCGCACTCATTCCTATCAAGCATTGCTCTCTGCGCCTGCTACAAGCAGCAGTTCCTTCCTCGCGGCAAAGTCCGGCGGTTTGCGCGGTCAAAAGTCCCATTCGGGTCTCAAGCCCGCCTCACCACCCTCGTCTCACAAGCGTCTCACCCGCAAGGCCTCGCTATCCTCATTGATGGAAATCAGCCACTCACATGTTCCTGGTACTGAAGCGAGTCCATCTTTCGTATCCGCTCCTGTACCTTCGGCCCAACCCCCTCGGTATGATGCACCGACCGCGTCCTCACGAGCGAAAAAGCACACAAGTTCCACGAGCAGAATCCGTGGGCTCGATTATAGCGTACCGCCGACTCGCCCCACTACTCCATCTTCTAACCCTGTCGCGCTACGGTTAACTATGCCGACGTCGTCCTCCCGTTTGAAAGCTCGCGCCCCCATTTCATCTGTCTTCCCTCCCTCCTCTTCTGCCACTCCTCGCGCAACCTCTCCTACCCTCCCACGTCCCCCATCGTCGCTCAGCTTGCATTCGCGGCCTGGAACTAGCAGTTCCACTACGTCTACATCGGCTCCGAAGGTACTCAAGAAGCCAAAGCGACAACGGTTATACGGCGATGGCACTGAGCTCGACACCTTCGATGATCTACCCACGGATCGAGATAGAGAAAGTCGATATCGCGTCCAGCCAAAGGGACACGGTAATCGTGTGGGAAGTGTGAGTCGGCCTCAGTGCACTGAGAACAAAGATTCTGGAAAGGTTACGGTCCGGAAGAAGTCCACTCGCTCGTTGTCAATGAGTGGTTCAGGTATATTCTTATTCTTATCCGCTCCGACCGCATTCTCATCTCTTAGCTTATCAAGGCACAGAAGCGCCTCCTCGCACTCTCAAACGCACAGGAAGAATAGAGCTTCCACCGAAGTTGCCAGCTTCCGACCGCTCTCCACCACGGAAGAAAGTTGCCTCTCCGCTAAATCCTACGCGGCGGAAACCAACATTAATTCGGAATCTAGGTGGTTCCAGTGCAGCCAAGAGTGCGTCACTCCTGTTATCATCCTCGGGGCTTTCATTGACAATGAGCTCCAGCTGTCGGAGAGATGAAGTGGAATCCTCATACACAGCGCTGGGAGGGAAATGATCAAGCGCTTCGGGAATTCGACGCGGCTTTGGTGCCAAATCGACCAGCGCTTATTACACAATTAACGGGATCTTCAGTAGGATCCCCTGTTGGTCCCTTCACATCTGGTGCTCGGAGAGTCGGCAACATGATATTCGATCCTGGCCGCATGTGTTGGATATCAACACTTTCCCCGGAGGACGAAGAACCAGACGTTTTCGCCGACTTGGCTGACGACGAAGACACCAGTGTTTGGGAAGCCCAAGGCGGTACTATCCGCGCTGTGCCATCTCGGACTTCGACGGGCCTCGTCTCTGAAACCAGCAGTAGTGCGGCCTCCAGTAGGATTGAATCCCCCGTTTCAACACGCAGTCGTACACAGAGTCCATCAGACTCCGGCAGCGAGCGAGGCTCCCGCGCATCGATGGTCTATGATGTGGACGACACATTTACAGACACCTGCAGGCTCGCAGAAGAGCGGCATCGACAGGAAATGCGTGGTTGGAAGGGCAAATACGTTAACCCTTTAAATCCCAACAGCCGCTCATACTTATATGAAATTCGTACATTAGCAACTCGCAGGTATTGAACGCCTACCTCAGATCTTGCTCACATTTGTGTCATGGACCATCATTCGGGCTATTTTATTTGGTCGTTTAATACCCTCGGTCTCACGTATATGAATTTTACTTTTTTTAACAGCAGTTCTTCTGAACATCCTTATTCCGGCCACTCTCCTTTATGATCCTCATCCTCGTTCCCGTTTACCCCCTCTCCCCAGTCTTCGTTTCCTCTGTATCTGGCACACACTTCATCTTTGACTCGAATATGTCAATCCGCACATCACTCCTTAGTACTGATTCCCTCGCCATGTATGGTCTCTGCATCCAATATGAAGCCATCCTTAACGCAGACACGAAAAGATAGTCTATTTGACGCAAATTTGTTCTCACTTATCTTATCAATGCAATCCATGAGCAGCACCAGCCAAAATGCGGGGCATGGCCAGATCACAGCGCAGATGCATTGCAATCAAGTCGTATTTCCTACACTATCTTACACGTACCCATTGAAGCTTTTGTCCCCGCGGATGCAGCAAGAAGGTGTGGCGGTGGTCTACATGATGACATATGGCGGGGGGCTCGTTGGTGGAGATCACATATTCCTCTCCACAAACATCGAACAAGACGCACAACTAGTGCTTCTCTCCCAAGTACGTTTCTTAACGTGCTCAATCATCCCATAACGAGGATCGAATCTCTTCATACTACAGGGGTCGACGAAGGTGTTTAAAGCCAGACTGGGCGTTAGGGCCGCTGTGCGCACAGCAGCACCCCGTGCATCAAACAACCCTCCAAAGACGACCACAACCACAACGACGCAGCGCCTAGACGTGTCCGTTGCCGCAGGCGGTGCGCTCTTCCTGCTCCCAGACCCAGTCACCTGCTTCCGCGATGCGAGATACCACCAAACCCAAACCTTCCGTCTCGCGCACGGGGCGTCCGCCGCGCTACTCGACTGGTACACATCCGGCCGCCGTGCGCGCGGAGAGGAGTGGGCGTTCGCGAAGTATTACAGCGTCAACGAGGTGTTCGTCGGGGGCGTTCGCACCGCGCGCGATGTCGTGTTGTTGGATGGCGCCGCGGGCGGTGATGGCAGTGGCGACGGCGGAGGTGGTGGAACGTACCGGCTGCCACGGCGCACGCTTGCAGACAGGATGGGCCCGTATGCGTGCTATGCGACGCTGTTTTTGTATGGGCCGTTGGTGCAGGGTGTAGTGCGGGAGCTGGAGGGAAGGTTGGAGAAGACGAGCGTACTTCGAGTTCAAGAGCCGCTGGACGTGCTCTGGTCGATGAGCGGTGTCCACGGGGACGCTAGCGGGCGAGTAGTACGTGTTGCGGGTAAGGAAACGGAGGATGTGAAAAAGTGGCTATCTGATGCGATGCGGGGTTTGGTTGACGTCATCGGCTCTGAGGTTTATAGCAAAGCGTTCGTGTAGTTTGCGAGTTGGATAACGAGCAATATCATGGACCCATCATCACTGACAACGATCACTCCTCATAACCAACAGCCGTTTGTAACTCGCCATTATCCTACGGAATTTGACCTAGATGATATCATCGTACGTGCATCTGCGGCCCAGATGGCCTGGGCTCGCGTCCCGCTGAAGGATCGTCTTGCGATCGGCACAAAGTTCCTGGTCTGTATTCTGCCTTCTTAACGTAACCTCATCATAGCCGCTCGTATAACTGAGAGCCGGATACACATATTATTAGGGTGAGTTCCAGAAGATGAGCGAGGAAATGACCCTCGAGACCACCCTGCAGGTTGGGCGGTACGTCCATCCTCCCTTGCCTCTACGAAACGTGTCAATCGACTAACGCAAATATACAGGCCTGTATCGCAGATTGCAGGTGAAATTCGCGGCACACTTGAACGAGTCAGGCACATGCTCTCAATTGCGGAGTCCTCCCTAGCGGATGTCAGTCTTCAGGACACCGATAAACCAGGATTCCGCCGCTTCATCCGCCGTACACCTCTGGGCGTTGTGATGGTCATCGCACCTTGGAAGTGAGTAACGTTTCCAGGCTACATCCGAGTCATTGTAAACGTGGGTCTCATTGCCTTGCATCAGTTTCCCATATCTTACAACGATCAACTCGTTGCTGCCAGCCATCATCGCAGGTAACTCGGTACTGTTGAAGCCTTCGCCTCAAACACCCCTTACCGCGGAGCGCTTGGCTCTGGCTTTGGAGCGTGCTGGACTCCCCCAAAACGTTCTTCATGTCTTGCATTTGTCCCCAGCTCTCGCGACTTTCGTTATACAACACCCTCTCGTGAACTTTGTGTCATTTACAGGAAGCGTCATAGGAGGTCGCTCGGTGGAGCAGGCAGCCGTAGCGGCCACAGGATTCAAGGGCGTTGCCCTTGAGGTAGGTCAATTCTCCTGTGTGGAACTTGAACAGCGGCGGATAAATGTCGTTCAAAGTTAGGTGGGAAGGATCCCGCTTATGTCAGGCCAGACGCAGATCTAGACTACACAGTACCTGAATTGGTAGATGGTGAGGAAGATTCAATCATTCACTGGTAGAAACCCTCTCACCTCTTCTCCAGGCGCGTTCTTCAACTCTGGCCAGAGTTGCTGCGCGGTCGAGGTGGGAGCTGTCGGACTTTTGGACTCATACGGCATTCTGACTGGCCATAATAGCGTATCTATGTCCACGAGTCTATATACGACTCATTCGTTAGTAGATTTGTGGAAATAACCAAGGTGAGTCCAATGGTCTATCCGCTGATTGCAGATGTAATTCCATATTCCTCAGACCTATAGACTTGGTGACCCCACCAAGGCGGAGACAAATTTGGGCCCTGTAGTTAATCCTGAACACGCGAAACGCATCCGAAAGCAGGTCGCGGACGCCGGTTAGTGTGATTGCCCCAGCAATAACTGTCCGCTAACTACCGCAAAATCCTGTCAGTCGAGGCAGGAGCCAAAGCCTTGATCCCTGAAAATTTATTCGTGATTCCAGAGATGTATAGTTCATTCATTCGTCAATAAAACGCAACTAATCGAAGGTTCTCAGAAGTAATCTGGAAGAGACTGCGTACGTTGTGCCACAAGTATTGGTCGACGTCAACCACAGTGAGTTAATGCTTGAGGCTACTGCTTGTGACGTTGCGCTTATACATGGGAAATAGCAATGGATGCAATGATGGTTCGTGGTGGCGATGAGCAGAGGGACCAGCACGGACTGATGAAGTTCTCTAGGTAGAAACATTTGGACCCATCATCGGGATCCAGAAGGTAGGCTCTCTTATTGTCGCATTTCAGAAAACTAATGTCGTGTTAGGTTTCAAGTGACGAAGAGGCTACGCGCCTCATGAATGACTCTCCATACGGGCTGACAGCCTCTGTATGGACCAACGCAGAAAAAAACCCTGAGTCCCAAGAGGTTTTCCTGAGGCTGGTGGACGAACTCAACACCGGGACTGTGTTCCTCAACCGGTGAGTAGCAAGGCACGCATCCCGGGACGGTGACTGATGGATATACGTAGGTGCGACTATTTAGATCCAGCACTCGCCTGGACCGGAGTGAAAAATAGTGGACGTGGAGTAAGCTTGGGCAAATTCGGTGCGTACTTGTGCATAAGCGGATATACTATTCCTTATCAAATCCCATCGATCTTAGGCTATGATCAACTCACGCGGGCGAAATCCGTCAACATGAAGATCAATACAACGTGAACGACCTGTTTGAACACCAGCTGACGCGGTAGGGACTAGTAAATCACAGGAAAGTAACATAGTCGTTGTACCCTTGTTTGTAAAACTCAATGCAAGCTCTATGATTTGAGGAGAGTATAATAAGAGATCGTCTGAAAGAAGATTGATCAATATTCCTGAGCACAAAGAGTAAGGCGGAGGATTAAGGAAAGGATCAGGACCCTCTAGCGTATGAGGGCCAGCAATGAGAGTCACCATGGTGAAGTTGCACTCAGCCTGGTGCACAGCAGAAAGAACTCATCCTAAGGAGAGGATTAGTTCGAACACTCACCTCAACGTAACCACGCACAACTTCCAACACGTCGTCGTCGTTCGGCTGAAAGAAAGCAGGCTTTTCTTACGAGACAACATGATTATATAAACTTTCCCACGTCAATGAACGTGTAGGGAGTGTAGGGCCCCAACGGACCTCAAGTTGAGAAGCTCGAGTTTGACCTTGGGTTGTTCAACTCTAACGAATGAACTTGCTCCAAGGGAAAGGCGTCGATGCCCGCAGATGTGGAGCGGGTTCAGATACCGTTTAAGTCGGAATGCACATTATGCGCCATGAGGCGGCTCTAGCAGCGCTATATAGGATCGTATCAATGATGAAGCCAACAGTTGTCGTGAAGGTGAGGGGTGCATTAGAACTGCCAATTAATAATGTACACATGCAGACTGAATCGGATAGTGGATAGATAAGTGGAACTGTCTAAAGGTATGAATGCTTAGATAGCTCTATCTTCTAACCGTGACGATGCAATCCCAGGTGCTGGTGCCGGTGATGGTTCTGCATCAACAGGACTTTCGATTGGTGCTGGGGCGCTGCGTTCTGAGCTACGATTATCGTCCAGCCACTTGTCCATGTCATCAGTACGACCTACGAAGGGGCGCTTGCCGAGAAGCTGAATCATGTCCTCGCTGTGGGGTATGTTGAACAAATGAGAAAACAAATGTGGCAGGTCAGAATCTTACCGAGTAATGACCTCTTTCTCAAGAAGTAGTTTAGCAACTTTCTCTACATCTTCGCGATGTTTAGTTAATAGCTCAGTAGTCCTAGTGTGCGCATTGCTTTGAATGAAAAATATTAGTAACCAGCGTGGGACAGTCGGCACTGACTTACGTGATCATCTTCCGTACCTCAGAGTCGAGCATTTCAGCAGTCTTCTCGCTAAATGGCTTGGTCCAACTTTCACGCGAGCCTTCACGACCGCCGTAACTGACAGGCCCGATGGTTGTGTTCATGCCATAATTAGCGCAAGCCTCGAATGCCATACGGGTGATTTTCTGAAGGTCGTCTTGTGCACCTGTGGTGATATTCTCTGCACCGAAGAAGACCTCTTCCGCGACACGCCCACCGAGTGTCATGCAAATACGATCTAACATTTGAGGGGTCGATAAGAGGTAGCGATCAGGAGGTAGGTACTGCGCAAGACATCAGTCATCTGCGGACATCGAGGCAGGAGACCATTTACCTGAGCGTAACCGAGAGCGCCGACACCTCTAGGGATGATGCTGACCTTGAGTAGAGGGTCTGCATGCTCCAAGAACCATCCGCAAACGGCATGACCAGCTTCGTGATACGCCACGGTCTTCTTCTCATCTGGGCTGAGAACGCGCGACTTCCGCTCCAAGCCAGCAATCACTCGTTCAATTGCACTTTCGAAGTCTCGCTCCTCCACGGACTCCGAACTATGGCGTGCAGCATGCAAAGCCGCTTCATTGCACACGTTTGCGATATCCGCACCCGAAAAGCCCGGCGTCAACACAGCGAGTTTCTGTGAGAGTGATTCGAGATCGGGCAGCTTCTCGGAGAGTCGTAATGGACCAAGGTGAACCTTGAAGATGCCTTTCCGGCCGGATACGTCTGGACGGTCAATCGCAATATGGCGATCAAAACGACCTGGGCGAAGTAATGCGGGATCGAGTACATCGGATCGGTTAGTGCCAGCAAGGACGACAATATGCTCGCTTGTGCCGAAACCGTCCATCTCGACAAGGAGTTGGTTTAATGTTGACTCGCGCTCGTCATTCCCTCCCAAATTGGAGTTCTTGCCACGTGATTTGCCAATGGCGTCGATCTCGTCGATGAAGATGATGCACGGTGCGTGTTTCTTCGCTGATGCGAAGAGATCACGGACGCGGGAGGAGCCGACACCGACGAACATTTCAACGAACTCGGAGCCGGATACAGAGAGGAAGGGGACACTGGCCTCGCCAGCAGTTGCCTTTGCGAGTAAAGTCTTGCCTGTACCCGGAGGACCAGAGAGGATGGCACCACGAGGGATCTTTGCTCCCAATTTCTCGTAAGTGTGTGGCTCCTTCAAGAACTTGACAAATTCCATAATTTCCTCCTTGGCTTCATCCATGCCAGCGACGTCCTTGAACTTAACGCGAACGTCCGTGTCCTTGTTGAACAAACGTGCCCTACTCTTCCCGATGCTGAAAATACCGCCAGGACCTCCACCAGCTGCGCCTCCTGCACGACGGGACATGTACAGTAAGAGTCCTGCAAAGAAAATAGTCGGGGCAAAGTTGAGCGCCGTGGCCAGGGCAGAAATCTCTTCATGGTAGGCGACAGGTATTCGCTCGTGTGAGGGGATCCCGAGTTCCTTCTGTGCCTCGTCGAGTTTGCGTTCGAAAGCCTCTACGGAGCCTATTGAGAAATAGTACTCTCCGCTAGACAATGCCGCGGCGGGATACATTTGGCCAGTGGCATTTGAATGCAATTTGACGCGAACCTTCTGCCGATTAACGACGACAAGCTTGTCCACAAGACCCTTGTCAAGAAAAGCGGTCCTGAATTCCTGCCAGGTGATTTCGCGCGAGGACCCCGACGCACTACCTGTTATTGCGTAGTAAAGGGCTGCCGCAGAAGCGAGGACGGCCAGCTGATTGAGATTGAATCCACCACCAGGACCACCTTGCGGTGGAGATTTGCGATCACTACCGTCGGAATTTTCTTTCTGCGATGACTGTCTCTGTTGCTTTTGTTGTTGGTGATACCGCTTGAAGAAACCCTCGAGGCTACTGAGATCTGGCTTTTGCTGAGCAGAGTCTTTGTGTGACGCGTCCTCTGGTGTCTTGCTGTCGTTTTTCGGGTGTGATTCGGAGGGGGTAGTAAGGTTACGAGCGGGAAGGTGAAGATTAATGGGAGTTAGTGACGGGATTGTACGGGTGATTCGACGGCGAACGAGACGAGCGGCATTGGCATTTGCACGAGAAAGCATCGCTCGGTCTTGCTCGTCGTCGTCGTCGGTCAACGCAAGCAGCGATCCATCGGCCCGAAAAATAGAATTACATCGGAGATTCGGTAATAACCGGTACCCTTATTCATCTACTTCAAACGCACAACAGAATGTCTCTCGGTCAATGAGTAATAATCCCTTCCCATCAGGTGCCCAGCGCACGTCTCGGGCATCAAATTTCTCTACAATGAAAGTATGAAAAAGAAACGAAGAAAGACACTTCAGTTTTAAAAGGTGGCTGATGATGCAAGAGATATTAAACGCACTTGCGGGAATGCCTACACATTCCGCCATCTCCTCCGAGTCCTCGGAACCCCCTTCTCCAATCCATTCTTCGCTCCACAGATACATCGCCTGACCACCGCAACCTAAAGCAAGCCGTCCTTGGCGTACTGGGTTCCAATGCGCATGCATCACTGCCGATGAATGCATCAATACGCTACGCAGGCGTGGCGAGAACGCCTCTCCTGGTCCAGGAAACGCAAACAAATGTACGGCTGTCGGTACACTCTCTAAACACGTTTGATCATGAATCAGTTAATCCAAAGTGTTCTGAAAATATGTATCGTTCTCACCAAAGCGAGCTAGCAGAACCGTCCCAGTTTTGTTAAATTCGAGTTGAACGGTACCACTTTTGGGGTATGGTTTAGAGCTATCGGCCCGGTTCGCGTTTAGTGGGTGGGGACCTTGCAGCTTTTCGTCTAACATGAAGCAGTTTGATTTGAGCCAAGACTTGATTGGCCGTTACGAACTTACAAGATAAAAAGCCACGCCCTTCCGTTGCCTCTAGCCAGTTCGAAGGTTCCCGCCAGATTGTCTGACACGAGACATTACAAAGGATTGACAATGCGAAGCGATATTCTTACCACATTAGCTGGTATCCTCGTACCCAGTTCAAGTGTAGCCACACACGACCATGTCAATTGTTCCAGTATGTGGATCTGTCACGCCGTTGAGAACGTGAAAACCCGTTCAGATAGTAGAGGTTCGTAGAACCTTGTTATCCCAGCCGCTGACAGCCAAGAACATTCCCGATGGGTGCCAGACCACATTTCGAATGCCAAATCCTGGGTCTAGGTCAGGCTTGAAGCTGCCCAGCACATCGCCTGTTAGGGACAAGATGAACACCCTATACTATTTTGACAGCTTTAACGACAGCACTCGTTCATCCCGTTGACATGACAGACCTCCAGGGGACCTTCCCAAACAGCGATATGATTTCCGCTTGGAGACAACGCCAGGGAGCTCATAGAGGATGTTGGCGAGGGAAAGTGCTTTCCTTTGTTATTATAACCGTTGAAACGAGGAATGGGCTACGTGACAAACTTACTCTCGCTAGACTAAATGAATTGGTGGCATCATACACGCCAATCGTATCTTTTGATTTATGGCGCTCAGCGAGGACGAAGTACCGTCCGTCTTGCCGAAATGCGTGACCTTTCCTAACGGTGAACGGGCCAAGGAATGGCCAAACAGACGTGCGCACGCACCTCTATCAGGGTGCAGGGGATACTGGATGTACGTTGCTATACCTGCAACCAGGGACCAAACAGTCACACGAAGCTAGGGGCGGCAGCAATGCGTAAGCGCGCGTGACTCAACAAAGGAACGGAAGTAAACACGAATAAGGAGTCTTATGTATGACTCTATGACTCACTCCCCACTCCGAGAAACATAGTATATGACGTCCGTCAGGTGCCCACTCGGCCCTGATGAGGCCCTCAGCCCCGGTCTCTATCTGGGCTGACCATTCCTCATCACGCATACGGAAGACATACACGGAGCCGAACTTGGCACACGCAGCGAAGACATATTCAGAATCAGGAGACCAGTCGATGTGAGTGATAACGCTCTGCGTGATGTTATCTGCATTTGTACCAGGTCTGAGAGGTCGCGAGGATGCTGGAGTAATTGCCGCCGCAGTGGAAGATGGTAGGGAGGGAACCTGCCATGATCGAGAAACGTGGAACGTGTCGGCCCGACGGACAACGAGTCGATCGGCAACGGCAGTGAGGATAAAGTGTGCACCCGGACTAAAGGCAACGAGACCAGCTGACTGCCTGTAAATTTCCGTAAAGTCCATTGGAAGAGTGGGTTGGGCACTTGAAGCAAGTGAGTCAAAGCTGGTTAAGTAAGTGGGTGATCGATAAGCCTTTTGTGGGCTCTTGGCTCGTTCCTAGTTACGTCAGATGACCCAACTGTCGGTCGGGATGCGGTCGGTCCGATTTGGAAGCAAGATTGACCGACGCTTGACCCACACTACACCCGCGGCAACAACGGCTTGAATAGATTCTGTGGGTGTGGGACGTATACCATACACAATCTTACATGTTGATGCTAACCAAACCCTAACTTTTAACGTAATTCTCCAACCAGTGTTATCCGGATACTCACTGCGTCAGATTGGATGACCTACCGCCGCCCCGGAATCCATTCCTATATATTCTCTCGTCCGTCTCCTCGAGAAATGGCCATCTCAACCGCATTTCATTTCTTCTCATGTCCTCGTCACCCAAACGGCCCCTCAGCGTGGCTTCTACTGCAACCGGGAGTGCAAGCCCTTCTGGAGGGAAGAGGGACAGCGCGCTCCCTCATCCCATCGATGAGAAACCTGATCCCTGGCTCGTATCCTTTGGCCCCGATGACGCCGACTATCCTCTGGTACGCGGCGCTTTCCCGCTTGCTCCCTGACCCCACGCCTTTCTCAACGGCTTGATATAACCCGCAGAACTGGTCCAGATGGAGACGGTGGTACATTACCGCACTTGGAGGGATCCTAGTCCTGAATTCGTTCGTGCAGCCGTTCCTGAAGTTAATTGCGGCTGCTTACAAATCTATGCTCTTAGAACCTTCTCTAGCTCTGCGCCGTCGGGCGTGCTCCCATCGATAATGAAGCAATTTGGTTTTGGTGCCGAGGTCGGAACCCTCGCCATATCTTTGTTTGTCGCCGGTTACTGCCTAGGCCCGCTTGTATGGGGGCCTTTGTCTGAAGACGTGGGTTGCTTCCAATTATTCCGCCCTGATACCCACTTAATCCGCCTCCTAGATTGGTCGGCGCCCAGTCTTTTTAATAACATTCTTGTTTAACCTGGTGCGTGTCTACGATGCCTTTATCCATTGCACTCCTCATCATAAGCTGTATTGTTTCAGGGCTTTCAAATCGGCTGCGCGCTCTCGAAGAACACTGCCTCCCTTTTAGTGTTTCGATTCCTAGCGGGCACTTTCGCAGCAGCTCCTCTAACGAATAGTGGGTATGTAGTTTTGACACGCACATGGCAGCTCTTTCTAACCTCGCGTTCACCAGCGGCGTTGTTGGCGACATATGGGACGCTAAGACCCGTGGAAAAGCGATGCTCCTTTTCGCCGTATCGCCCTTCGCAGGTCCGGCTCTTGGTCCCGTGGTTTCTGGTTGGATAGCAGTTGGCGGTGCATCCTGGAGGTGGATTTTCTGGGTGCTTACGATGTTTGTCAGTCACTGCGGTCAATTGGTTACTTTCAAAATACTGGGAGCTGACGGTCCCTTTTTTAGGCCAGCTCCTGCTTAGTCCTGATCATTTTTACTATGCCCGAAACCTATGTGCCTGTTCTCCTTGTCAGAAAGGCTCAGCGGTTGAGGAAAGAGACCGGAGATAGTCGATACTATGCACCCAAGGAAGTAAACAAACCCGACATTGGACAGCGGCTTTACAACATTCTCGCCATGCCCTTTAAGATTCTGTTCCTCGAGCCCATGCTTATTGCAATTGTAGTGTATCAGAGCGTAAGCAGTCTTCCTTCGCCTTCCTTGCATAACCGTCGACTCACCCGACTTAGTTTCTGTATGGTTGCATCTATCTCCTGTTCGAAGCGTACCCGATCGTGTTCACACAAGGACATCATCTGAATCTTGGCATATCTGGTTTGATGTTCCTTCCCATCTCTATGGGAGGTGCCGTTGGCGTGTTACTAGTAAGTTTACCTAACGCTGGGTTCTCTTTTATCTGATCCGTTGTGCAGTATTTGGTCCTTTATAATCCGCGGTACGAGAGATATGTTGAGGAGTATGCCCCGGATCCGGTCCCACCGGAAGCACGTCTCGAAGTTACACTGCTTGCAGCGCCCTTGTTTGCAGTCTCTTTCTTCTGGTTCGGATGGACATCGTACCCTTCCATTTCCTTGTGGTCACCTCTCTTGGCTGGAGGTTTGATAGGCTTTGCCGTCTTCCTGATTTTCGTGAGTACTTTTTTATATCTCCCATTTCTGCTGGCTGACGTCGTTATTCGAGCTATCCTTGATCAATTACACAGTAGATGCGTATCTGTTTGCAGCAGCGTCTGCATTGGCAGCCAGTACTGTATCGCGTAGCATTTTTGGTGCTGTCTTTCCTGTACGTGTATACTCACTTCTATACCTGTGCCTTTGTACTCATTCGCTTTGCAGCTCTTCGCGCGACAGATGTTCGAGTCTTTGAACCCTCGGTGGGCATCGACCGTTCTCGGGATTGTTGCCGCTGTCATGATCCCTATCCCTATCATTCTCCGGCGTTACGGGCCTTATTTGCGTTCGAGATCGAGGTTCGCTCCGAGTGGGCCACCTACCAAACCACAAAATTCTGCGGTATGAATCGAAAAGTGATTACCCGCTAGTATATTATCACGATGGATATCCTTGGCTTGACACACTACTTACTAACGCATTATGTACATAATTAGCATCATACGAACAGTTGGTATATCGCACTTGTAGAATTTGTTTCTCTCCATCTTTGGGGGTTGGCACTCTTTCGCACATTTATTTACTGTGAATATACAGTATGTTCGTGACTTATCTCTCCTATCCTCCGATCAGCTCTACTCATCTTTTTCTTACCCACGAATCGGACACGGTTTGATAGCTCTCCTGGTACGCGGGTTTGTGTGTTCATAGCGTTTATACATTGAGGGTGGTGTTCAGGCTAGTGACGACGGGTGCAATCGATGGATCTCAGGAAGTCCCGGAGTGTTAGTAACCCCGCAAAAATTGACTGGTTTAAGGTCGACAACCCAGAGCTTGTTTTCCAACGTTTTTCAAGTCGACGATCCGTTGTGTACGGGACGAAGGGTGTTGTTTCTTCATCTAACGCATCAGCTACAGGGGCAGGGTTGGAGATATTAAGGCGGGGCGGGAATGCTGGTACGTTGAAACCTCTACGGTGCTGTCCGAGTTAGACCGCCAAGTTCGGCGTACTGACTCATGAGACCACCGTGCAGCGGACGCAGCTGTCGCTACTTCCGCGGCGCTGAACGTAACGGAACCGGGCTGGTGCGGGATCGGCGGGTTCGTTGGTCTTGGCCACTGTCATGATGGCGTTGCATTGCGCAATTTGCTCTGACGTTAATCTTATCTTAGCGATGCCTTCTGTCTCTTCTACGACGCCAAGGCAAGATCCGTCAAAGCGCTGAATGGCTCCGGCCGCGCGCCGGAGAAGTTGAGCATCGGATACCTGCGTTCTCTTGGCATTACTACCGAACATATGGCGACTACGGATCTTAACTCGGTTACAGTGCCCGGTTCGTCGGACGTTACACGTCATACAACACATGGCCGTGTGTAGACTTCTTTGATACCGAATGTAGGCGCCGCCGCTGCTTGGATTGACAGCATTGAAGCATTTGGAAATGGAAAGATGAGCATGGCAGAAATATTAAAGCCAGCGATCGATCTCGCGGAAGAAGGGTACGGATGCCATTGCTTCTATTATTACCTCTTGAAACTGGTCTTGCTAACTACGCTTGGCTATCAATAACAGGGTTCCTATATCGGAAATTCACAGTTTTGTGGTTCGACTTATTACTTGATTGCGTCCAGACAATGTTGCTGAGTGAAAGACACAGTGGCAACGCTCCGAGGATCTTTTGAAAAATGCCTCGCCCAATGGACGCGAATTGCTTCTCAACGGTAAAGCGCCTCTCCCTGGCCAGATTATGAAATTCCCAGATCTAGCTCAAAGTTTTCGAGCTCTGGCGGAGCACGGCAAGGATGGTTTCTACAAGGGGAGGATTGCTGAAGCCATTGTGGAGCTCATCAAGAGCAAGGGTGGAGTGTTGGAACTTGAGGACCTTGCAAAGCATGCCAGCTCGTTCGTTGAACCTATCGAGTACACATATGGCGGAGAAGTAACAGTATATGAGGTGAGTCTAACATATTCGCACAAATAACTAGTCGAGCTGATAGGCGTCATGTAGTGCCCTCCAAATGGACAAGGCAGGTAAAGACGAGATTCGGTCTGGAGTAAATTCTTATGCTTCTGACACTGACAGGAATCACAACGCTGCTGGCACTAGGAATCCTTGAGAGCATCCAAGAGCAAGGCCTCATCGGCAACCTCCTAGAGATGGAACACAATTCGGCTGAATACCTCCACACTCTGGTTGAGGCTTTGAGGTTCAGGTCTCCATGTCTTCTGCATAGAACCCTTGCTCATTCCGATACCAAATTGAAGGCTCGCCTTTGCGGGTAAATATCCTTCGTCATGTTAGTCGACTTCTTTCGGAAGTTTACTATTAATGTGGCTCCAGACTGTCAATACTATGTCACCGATCCCGACGCAGAATACGTCCCAGTCAAGGAGCTTCTTGATAAAGTTTAGTAGTCCCCAGAGACGGACCAGGGTGGACCTGACGTTTTAACAATTGTAGGATTACCTCTCCTCTAGGGCTGCATTATTTGATCCAAAGAAAGCTAATCCCAAGGTTATCCACGTGAGTTTCGCATGACATTTGATTCACTCACCAACTCAAATCCCTATACAGGGTAGTCCGGTCCAATCGTCGGATACGGTATACTTCACTGGTACGTGCTTTGACGAGTGTTTATCTACTCCGAATGAACTCATATTGGTCGCAGTTACTGATCAGTGGGGGAATGCATGCAGCTATATCCAGAGTACTTATACCAGTGTGTCCGAGTCTATCATCTCTCGCGCAGAACCTTGGGTTGGTAACCGTGCTCATCAGATTTCGGCACTGGAGGTACGGAGCCGAATAATCTATATTTGTGACAAAAATCAAAATACTCCTGCAGCCGTACCGAAGGGGTGTGGCTTCGCTCTACAGGCTCGCGGCGCGGCATTCTCGCTCGAAGAAGGCCACCCGAACGCTCTCAAGGTGACGGTGCCACCCCTGAAACTTACCAAGAGCTGACTCTCCTTCCAGGGTGGAAAACGCCCATACCACACAATAATCCCAGCCCTTGCGACCCGTGGCGACGAGCTTTTCTTGTCATACGGGGTGATGGGGGCCTTCATGCAAGTAGGTCCTCAGCGTTCTGTTGTTTGACTCCTTGGAGCTGAGCGGACGCTACAGCCTCAGGGACACGTCCAGGTGCTGCTGAATGTCTTACGAGGTTTCGGTCCCCAGGCCGCACTCGATGCACCGCGATTTTGTATATCACCTGGCGCTCCAAATGCCGCCGTGACGAATGCTGGCCGCGCCGGCGATATGAACAGTGAAGTTTATTTCGAAGACGGTATATCGCTAGAAACAGTGGAGCAGCTCAGAGGTAGTTGGCCTCATATAAGTTTTCTATTTTTAACTCACGCGCATAAATGATCAGCCATGGGGCATGATGCTCGCATCCTCTCAGGATTCTCCAGAGGTATGTTTGGGCGTGGGCAAGCAATCCAATTGATTAGGGACCATTCTGGCAAAACAGTGTGGGCAGCCGGATCGGACCCTCGTGCAGACGGACATGCGGCTCCACAGATATAGCCGTTACTTCCATTCATGAGTGAACAATAAATACTCTATTGGGTATATTACGAGGGTTCATCTATGGGCATAACTGTAAATATACCGAGCAGCGGAAAATACATGATCTACATCCTCCTGTGGCGCTCAGCACCGACTGTAAGATTGCACGAGATGAGGAAAAGATTACTTCCGAAAGTGTGATAATGACTGACTCATCTGACTTGACCGGTACGCCCGGAGATTCTTTGTTTGGTCAGGCCCACTTACATGTCCCCATCCAGCAAAAGGCAATACAATCGCAGTCAGATTGTCGGGACTACCCATCTCCTCGGCGAATGAAAGAATACGGTTTGCGGCGTGCTTCGGATTCATTGCTCCACGCGCAAGGTCCACAATCTCTTGATCCGAGACGACCGAAGAGACACCATCAGAAACGAGAACCATAAAGGCCCATTGAGGACCTATGGGACAAATGTCAAATGCCTAGCCCTTAGACGAAGCTGCACCTCTGCTGACTTTTGATAAGCATGGTTTTGACCTCGGGCTCCGCCGTAACGCCCCACGACTTCCATTTCAGATCGCCCAGGCTACGGGGCAATGAGCACATGTCGAGACAGACAGAAGTTTACACACCTCCGCGTATTTTCGAGGGCGCCCATCCATCTTAAGGCTAGTCAACTTTTACGCGTTCCTTAGAGCAGAGGACAAACTTACCTGGCATCCCCAAATGAGTCGGCAACATACCCTGTGCCCATCATTCGCCTCAAACGAACTGATTCTACCCGACCCTCGGCACGATGATTCTCGGTCATTGCATGGGCAGTCCCACCATTCGTAGAGCAGAGTATTATCCGAGTATCACTTTTCCACTTTTCAGCTCAAAGGTACGGGGGATATCAACGTAACACATACCCCACATGCGCAACAGTCAAGGCTATCGTTTGCGCCAAGAAGAAGGGGGTCGATGGATTATCCAAGGAATGAAGGATAGCGATGGAGGCGGTTGATCCGCACACTTTGGCGGCAGCTTCTGCTTCCAGATTTCTGTCGACCTGCGGTGGTAACGGTCTAGCTCCTTTCCGAGAGAACGAACTTTCCGCGGAGGAGTGCGTACCTCAAAGAACGTAAGTGTAGCCCTCGCATGCAAGTCCATTTTCCCGCCATCCCGAAACGGATTTATCCAAGGAGAGAGCAGACCACCATTAAAGCGCTTGAAATATCCTCCGTATTCCTTGATGTATGCATACATTTCGGGAATATGAGACCTGTCGACTGATTCTAAGAGGCCATGCAACTCTTGGCGCAGGTACTGCGACACGGTTGAACCGCCATGCCTTCATTCCATGAGTGGTAGATGGGTATTCCTACAACTGACACCACTCACCCATCATAGATGCCTACAAATACTGCCTGTCTGGAAAGTGGGTGACCGACGCTTTCTGGATCCCAGTCAATACCGAGATGCCTGGTCACGGTCAAGCGTAGTTCCTCAGGATTTAACGAAAGTGTGGCAAAAGAATGGAAATCCTCTTGGTAGCTAGGAGGCCACTTGTCAGAAGTGGTGTTGTGTGTACAAAGACAAAAACCTCGAACTCACTCCCGCTCTCCGCGGGAATTTGCAATACCAATCACTTTGGGGGACGATAGAGGGACGCGTACGATGCCACCTGGGAGCCCTGGTGAGCAGCGAAGATAGCTGTCAAGCAAGATCCGTCACCTGGGGTTGAAAAGCGCACGTAATCGTGATAAAGTGCTGTGCGGGGGCATAAGAAAAGGGAGCGAGGACGCCAGGGACGAAAGAGTTGAAAGGCCATTCATGCACTGCTTTTCGGGGACACCATCACTTTACGGAATGAATGGCCAAAAACCGGCGAAAAGTGCAGGGTCGAAGAACGGGACTACCGGGGGGCTAGAGTCTTTGTTACGACGTGCTGCGAGGTCACGGAAATATTACGCGACCAACTGGCTCAGGCACTGCTCAGGCCCACTTCTCGACATTCACTACCAGTGACAGTAACTCACTCCTTTCAGGGGAACTCTCAGCAGCCTGTCTCTGATCTCCTGGCCAGTCTTTAGACTATTCTTCTTGCAAAGGCGAAGCAGCCCCATCCCACCCACCATCGTGACTCGGCAGGAGAGGTTTCGGAGCTTATGTTGAATATGTCAACAATGTCGAAAAAACATGTCTGTAGATTTCTGTACACCATCTCGTGACAGCGCTGAATGTCAAGCAAAAATGCTGTAATGCCTGTGCTACACCTATCAAAAGGAATTTACTGGGCAGGGTTGCGTTGACCATGACATCCATTTTGGCGTACACTGCCATTGCCATACTTTTCATGTCGCCGAAACTCTCAACAGACTCTACGCCACTCAGAGTTTCGTGTGTACGTGCGAAATTTTCTTTGCACTGCAATCATGACACCGCGTGCTCGTTGTCAGTTGGAAAACAAGAAACCTATCTGCAAGAGCCAATCTCGGGCCCAGGACGGCCCTTATAATCGAACTAGGACAGCTATGGTAAAGTCCGCTCTAACCACCATTAAGTTTACAACCATAAGTTGTAGAAATGGTCCGCAAAGTCTATAATAGGGGTTTTCAGGCCTGCGTTCCTGTTTGCGTTCGTGCTGATTTCGAACTTGAGTTCAACCTGATGTTCCAAATTACAAAACCATCGATTTTGTGGTCCTCTGAACTCAGGTGAATGCTGGTTTCACTAGTCTTACCCGGCCTGTCCGGCCAGATGGCTGAGTCTGAAAAATGAACTTCAAGTTCTTGATTTCCCTTTGTTCTTCGAATATTTTGCATATATATCACACAAAGCCGTATGGGTTAGGGGTGAGATGTCTGTTGAGGCTGAGATTGTTGTGCGTCTACAGGCACTCGGCCTCCCTCAGGCTCTCTTCCTCCTTCCTAACTGTGATCCTCTGGTTGTGGCTCCTTGTGGCATGGTCCGACACACGCTTGGGAGATCGCAATACACGCGCCGAGGGTTGTGCCGCCTTCCTTTGTGCCAAACGGGTGCGACAGGGAAAAGGTGACTGGGAGGGATAGGAGGTACCTGTCCCTTGTAGTGGTGTGCCTCGAGCAGGAGGAGATGATGTGGTGTGTGGTTTGGAGGGTTTCCCCGCACCCGCAGTGGTGGGGGTCGTGAGAGGTGGTCTGAAACAGGCGGTGTATTCACCTGTGAATGCGTGGGTGGTCAGCAAACGAATTCTCATAGTGAAAACTGGTCGGGAATGGGAAGCTAAACCTCGGATGAGCAGAGATAGCTTCCCATCAGGAGGCAAGTCATCTTCTTCAGGCATTCATATCAAGTTCCATGTTGCGATCATCATGACTGAAAGATTGGCCTTTGCCAGCTGAGCAAGGAAAGCTCGATGCAATGCACTTGTAGCTTGTTGCCTCTTTGTCGACTCTGTGGCGCCGTCTTGCAGCTGTGAGACATCTATGAGGATAAAAGATATTATGTTATGGCTCAGCTAATTTATATATTGTCAGTGATGATCTATTTCAGTGTCCGCCAAGTTTCCATCAGCTGAACTCTGCATGTGAACTCAAGTCATGCCGGGGGTGTCAAGGCTAACTCTGATTTCGGTCGATTTCGAGGAACGAAAGGGTCGAACTCAGAATTGAACTCAGCCCTGAAACCAGCCCGAACGCACTGCTGAATGCAGGTCTGCATTCCCCTAATTACTGTATAGCCTATGCCTGTCAAAAACGGCATCCTCGGGGCTATACAGTCTTGTATTCTGTTGGTTCGCGTCAAGTCGCGTTCCTGAGACATACAGCGCCCGCTTAATTGCCATGTTCTTTCGTGGATCACCTGAGATCGCTCTACTGTACCATTGCAAAAAGAACCGTGGCATCCGACTCGCCAGATGACAGTGCACTAGGAACGCGTCACTGCCCCTCCAGCGTTTCGTAAATGCATTAACTTTAAATGTCGTTGGATTCTGAATATTTATACACCTCGACTTCTCGACAGCGGGTATTCCTTTATCCACTAGTTCTCCCTCTCTCTCAAATGTCGACTACAGACGATCAGCTCCCATTTGGACACCGTCTTGGCGTTTTCATTCTAGCTGAGATTTCCGCGATTTCAGCTTCCTCCGTAATCCTTCTTTTGGGTTATATCGCGGTGCGTTGCCCAGAATTTGATTGCGTAATTGACATGCCTAAACACCAGTCCTCAATAGTATAGCACGGTCACCGTTCGCAAAGGCGCGAGGCGCTGGTGGAGATTGGAATCCCCGGTCCATCTCTTCCTCCTCAACCAACTCGTCTGCGACTTGATTCAGGCGCTGGGTAAGTGATACTTTGATGCAAAGGACGATGACACTGATGTACTGTACGCAACTTGAAGGCGGACTAATGAACCTGAAATGGGTGGTTGACGGGGTGAGTGACCATAGTCCCCTCTATTCGTTACGTGCACCAACATCAGGATTGATGTATGCAGAGCGTACATCACGGGTCGTTCTGCGTAACGCAAGGTATGCACGCCTTCACTCCCAAGGGAATGTTATATGCAAACACGTGTCATTGTAGGTCTCATCAAGCAACTTGCTGATGTGGGAACCGCTCTATCGTGAGTGTTCGCGTAGCTTGACATCTACAGGGACTGACACCGAATGTCGTATTCAGAGCAGGAGTAAGTTTTTACCCTAAATGATTCCGTTTTACAGGTTGTAATGATGGAGGAAATGTAGAATGTTGCCATCTTCACATTCAGCACGCTCATATTCAGGCTCAGGCCTGATACAAATATGTCTCGTGCTGTGTTCATCGTTGCCTGCATTTGGCTCGTCATCGTCCTCAATGTGGTCATTAACGTTGGTATCAATGGAGCATCACGCTTTTATGGGCCTACAGGACCATGCGAGTCTATTACTTTCATTCTTGGGAGTGGAAACTGATTGTTTTTGTTTTTTAGGGTGCTGGATAACGGCGGAATTTTCCGTCCAAAGGACGGTCGCTGACTTCCTGTGGATGTGGCTCTCGGCATTTTCAAGCCTTTTGGCTTACATTGCCGTCTTCCTCGTGCTGGGAGGTTACATTGTTGTGGAAGGATGGCATGTTCGATGGATGCATGGACAAGAACATCCAGTTATCCCCCGAGCTCACGCCCTTGCTTATAAAATGCTTGCGTGAGAATCACCCTTCCTTCGTCCGACATTTTCATATTTACTGATATCACTCACAGTTATCCAATCATTTACATCATCACGGCAGGTTTCTCTGTCTTTTGAACACACAGGACTGCTCACTTCTGTTCTTTAGGTCCTTCCCTTAGCCGCTGCGCGCTATCACGACTTCGATAAGGGCCACACACCCTTCGGCGTCGTTGTGCTCGCAGATGCATTTTACCTATCATCCGGTTTCCTCAACGTCATTCTTTACCGGTATACCCGCCCTTATCTGCTACCTCACCGCATCGACAGTCTTGATGACCAGTCGATCGAGCTTCACCAAGGCAATGGAAACCACCTTCCAGTTGTTCCGGTCGTTGGTAATAACCATCACGAAGTGGATGGGGGTCACCTAACCGACATATGATGTTGATGTAGACAGTTATTGTTATTGTTATAAAGTTATCAAGTAATAATACCATACTGAGAGACCTCGATTGCCCGGGCCGCTTGCATTTCACCGCATTTCGCTCTTGGGCGCTCGTGGCCACAACTGCGTACTGTCAGCTTTCGCTACAGGATCGCACTATGGGTGGAACCCAGTCAATTCCCAAGATAACAGCCCAGGATCGTGCTATTCTCGAGTATGCATCATGCACCCTTCTGCTGTATGCCTCTCTTGGTTGACCCGTCCTCTCAAGTCTCAAAATCCAGCGCGACAAAGTGAAGCAGTATCAGAAGAAGGTTGGTGCTGCCTCCTTCGCCCGACGAAGGGGACAAACTGTCGACAGCTTATTCGCCCACGCCATTTCCTTAGATCCAGGTTGTCCTGGACCGTGAGCACGAAATTGCGAGGCAGCAGCTGGCTGCAGGTCATAAGGACCGCGCACTGGTCGCACTTCGGAAGCGCAAGTATCAGGAAGGATTGCTTGTGAAAACAGACAATCAGCTGGAGAATTTGGAACAAGTGGTTCGTGACTCTGCTATCAAACTCCAGATTCCCCCCTTCCGCATCCGCGTCCCGAGCTGACTGCCCTGCGGTTGCGTAGGTCTCGACTATCGAGTTCTCTCTTGTCCAGGTCTCCGTGTTACACGGCCTCCAACAGGGTAACGAGGTTCTCAAAGAGATCCACAAGGAACTGAACATAGAGAGCGTGGAGAAGTTGCTGGAGGAAACCGCAGAAGCAAGGGCGTATCAAAAGGTGTGTTTCATCCTCCTCTACACTTGTTATCACACTTTCTAAAATAAGTTATCTCAGGAAATTGACAACATACTTACGAATAGCCTTTCCTTGGATGAGGAAGAGGCAGTTCAGGCAGAGCTGACAGCATTACAACAAGAAACGGTGAGTTACCCATGTTTTGGTTTGAAACAGTCTCGTCGACAATCGCCCATTAATCACCACGCCATCAGTTACATGCCCAGGGCAACGCGGAGCCACCGCTCGCGCTCCCAGACGCACCTATAACAGCACCTATATCTTCGGAAGAAGGTAAATTACTTTGCATTGGGCCAGCCACGCTGCTGACCATCGTATCAGAAAGAAGCACAACGCCCGTGGAGAAGAGGGAAACAGAGCGCGTTGCAATACCTGCTTAGACCAGGGTACTGTACAAACACGGGCCTCGTATCTTAGAAGGATATATTATACCAGTAGCTGAAACGGTTGGGAAGGGCGAGATATCAGAAGTTCTCGAACTCCCCGAACCCTAACTTCCTCTTCTTAGGGTGCTCCACTGGCGCGGCAGCAACTTGTGCTGGCCTCTTCTGGTTGAGATATTTCCCCACACCACCCAATCCTGTTCCTCCACCAGCTATACTGATGGCACTCTCTGTGCCGAGCTTGACTCCAAACCAATTCATCCCGTCGCCAGCTTTCTTTTCCGTTGTTGCTGGCTGGTTACTAGCAGCATTCTGTGCTTCCGCTTTCTTCGCGAGTTTCTTCACCTGCCTAACTTTGTAGTCTTCGAAAGGATCTTGATAGCTGTGTGGCCTTAGTGACGAACATTACTGAGGAGATTTTGGTACATACATTACAACCTCAGTAATCTTAACAGGTTTCACCGGCCGCTCTGTCCCGTCTTTGCGTGGGAGTTTTTCAAGTGTGTCTAGGACATCCTCACCGCCCACGAGCTTGCCAAAAACTGTGTGCTTTTTATCAAGATTGGGAGTGGCCTTGAATGTGATGTAGAACTGCGATCTATAAATGCTTGTACATCAAGTCTCGCGGAGTTTACGGAGGCAGACAGAACTGACCCGTTCGTGTTTGCACCCTTATTAGCCATTGCAACCACGCCGCGACTGTCATGTCGTGCGGCCCCCTTTAAATCGTACTCGTCGCGGAATGGCGTGGTCCAGTAGGATTGGCCACCTGTACCCGTACCAGTAGGGTCACCTGTTTGCACCTAGACAAAGTCACTTAATGAGAAACGTTAGTGCAAGTAGAATTGGTACCATGAATCCAGGAACTAGGCGGTGGAATAAGCAATCATTATACTTCCCCTGACGGGCAAGCATCAAGAAATTGTAACAAGTTTTCGGTGCCTGAAATATAGTCATATTTGAGATGAGAATATCGTGACACGCCGAGACTACGTGCCTTTTCGCAGAATAATTCCAAGTTCAAGCCGCCTCCCAAGCTTGTTACCACTCGAACATATGCTCGACGCTTCCCGACGTCCTTCTCCTTACCCTTCCCTTTCACAGGATTCTGAATGCTTTCGAACATCAATTCCTCCTAAGCGGGTGATGAGACAAGCAACGATGACAAGCTCGTGTAGACAGACCTCATCCCAGACCAGCCTGGACGTGGCTGTTTGTGGGTCAACTGAAGTGGACGTCAGTGAAGCGCCGGGCGCTCCAGACGAGTACGGAGATATGTTCCCTGAGCCAGGGATCAGCAAAGAGTAAGTGGGAGAATGACGAAACGGACAAGGCACCGCTTCTTTCTGAGCAGCAGATACAGGTCCCGCTGCTGCAGGTTTTGCAGGAGCAGCGTCTTTTTCTTTCTGGGCTGCTGAAGTCTTTGCAGAAGAAACGGAGGCAGACGGAAGTCCGTGAGGATTTTGGAGTGTGATCACGTCCTCTCTGAAATCATGTAAGAAGGGTACCGCCTGGCGCAACGGAGAGAACGTACTTCTTGAAGCGCACGTCATTGACGAGATCAATACCGCCCTTGATACTATCCGCTAAAAAGACATTTCCTGTGGTCGCAATAGCGACAATATGGGAATGCTCGTTGAAGGGTTTGAACGAAATAGGATCATGATATTCTCCCGAAGCTTTGCGCGCGTAATGAAGCGCAATCAAGTCAGCTGGTGCGAGAGGTTCATTTGTAATGGGGTGGATATTGTTATGTTGCCTATGTCGAGATATTGTCAGGAACTCTCTAGTTTGGAGAGAACGTGGCTCACTTTAGCCATGGGATGATGTTTGTCAGGTCAAAGACAGTCCCCGTTCCATCTGCATTGCGGGCGCATACGGGATGAGAGAACGGTTGAAAAGACAGAGAACAACAATCAAAGGGCGTGACGGCTGCTGGGTTAGGCCCTTCTGGCTTGCTGAGGCGACATGGGTGTAAGGAGGGGAAAGGGCAAGAAAGAGGTGTCTGCTTACGCTTTAAATCCAGAAGACGAGGCAGTATGCTGCCCGAATAAACCAGAGTGCTCTGCATGAGTTACGTATAACTTGTTCGAGTTTCCGTGTCCCATGAGGAAGATGTGAACGCGTGAATGGTGGATGAGTCCGAGTTCGAGGAGCTGTTTGATTTGTTTGAGGATTTGCGTTGTGCTTTGCTCTATTCTCGGTCCGGGCCAGTTGGCGTCATTTGATACCCATACTCACTCATATCCCGAGCGAGTCAGATACAAGGTGAGGCTGCAGTTCTCTGCCTCGTTCATTCATTAATCAAGTTGACCTGCTCCTCCAGCTCCCTGTAATGTTAGCACACCATGCCCTCAAAGCAGCAGATCTCCTTCTTAGCACACGTCGCGCAACCCAGCTACCAATCAACAGCATTCGTTCTTTGTCTAACCATGCTGCCAAACCACCCCGGAAGAATCAACTCTTCTCTCCGAAGCAACTTAAGAAGGGCCAGGTTGTCCATCGCAAGGAACGTGCTCGAGACCCCTCGCATCCCACACACCAGCCCGCACGCCCTAAAACGACCAGATTTATTGATGCATCCCCATCTCTAGCGTCTCCCAGCTACATCCCGAACCAACTTCGTTCCTTTCAGTCCAGCATCAGGCAGCGCGATATCTCGCACGTTCGTTGCCTTTGGCACAATCTTGAGAAAGACAACCTCCTGCATTTATTGGGACCGTCTGACCTCGAGGGTTGTTCTCAGTTGGTCATCGACTTTTGTCCCGCTGAGCCAAGTCCTTCATGGAGTGGTCCATCGAGAGCGGCAGCCGAAGAACTTGCTCTTGGTCTTGCGAGTAGGCTGTCCACTTCTGCTCTCAGGGCATGTTTCAGTGCACTCGTCATCGTAAATGATTCTGAGGGCATCCTTCGACTATACGATCGTTTCCTATCTCAAATCGAGCACCAGAATATGTTTGAAGACGAGGACCCTTTCAACAGCAAAGAAACGGACGAACTAATGACAATACCAACTATCCATAATTCCGTATCCCCTGTCGAGAAGGAATTGAGCATTTTTGCGATTATGGCTCATGCCATCCGGGACGACTTCTTTTCAGCAATCCAGATGGGCCTACATAGCAAATGGAGCCTCCCCCCGGTTCACGTGGCTGATGCATTTCTGGATCCTTTCGCCACCACCTCTGATTTGCGACAAAAAGTATTAACATATCTTAGGCATGCCAACACAGCTAGACTCCTCTCTCGTCCATCCGTCTTTTACAGGCATCTCAAAAGTTTGGTCGACATTCCGGCAACGCAGCCTTTACAGACCCTGTACGCGACCATGGTTGAAGGCTTATCGGAACACTATCCGTGGGCAGTTTTGGACTCGGAATCTCCCACTGATGGCCGACCCGTGACCATCCCAGAGAGTATATGGGCAGCGTTCATTTCCGCCTTTCTAGACGTCGAACGACTCGATTTGGCGGAATCAGCATGGGATGATATGATCAAATATGGCCACACACCAGGGCCCGGTGTTTGGGCAGTCCTCGTCAAGGGAGTGGGCAAGTCGAGGGGTTCAGGGCCCGCTTCCACCCTCTGGCGATCAATGAAAGAAGCATCTGTTTCCCCAGACACCTCGTCATATCAAGCCATTGTTCAAGTAATGGTGAATGCGAGACAATGGAAAGATGCGGCAAAGTTTTTCGATGAATTCAGATCGACCTCTTCTCTTGTGTCAGACCCACATAACGAACCACTATTCAACACTGTGATCAGTGCCCATCTTGCTAATTCACGCGAGCCGGATGCGCTTGGCCTTTTGGAAGAGATGGTCACTCATGGTCCTCACCCTACCGCAGTTACCTTCAACGCATTCCTAACTTATTACCTCAACAATAACGATGTGAAGTCGCTGTCCTCGATGTTAAAAAAAATGGTCGCTTATGGCGTGTCCGGCGACGTCGCAACATTCTCAATACTTCTCTGTATGCTCCTGCGGATTTTGGATCGTGGGGAGGCGATTCGACAGACTTTGGCGGTCATGGATCAACACAAAATCAAGCCCAATGTTGCTACGTATACGGCCATCATGACTTCCCTATTACAGGAAAAGGACAAGAAGGCCCTAGAAGCTAGCCTCGACCTCCTTCGGACAATGGAAGAATCTGGTGACCCTGCGATCGCACCAAACGTGGTGACCTACACTGCGGTCCTGAGTGGCGTCCACCATTGGATTGGTAAGGACGACCAGCTAGTCCAAGACTGCACGGAACTCATAACGCGGAAGATGAAGACACGGCGAGTCAAGTTCAACAAGGTTACGTATAACATGCTTCTCAAGACTTGCTTAGAAAATCCGTCACCCGCTGGAGTCCAGAAGGCACTTCAATTCTATAGGCAGATGCGCCGAGATAGGATACCCCTGACTGGAGATACATGGCATATCATGCTGCATGGGTTGGCGAGAAGGGGCGAATGGGTGTTGGGCCACGAGGTACTACGAGAAATGCGAGGGTCGGGGATAAAGATGACGGATTGGTTGGAAAATGTTGCGGAGGAGGTTGCACGCGGATACACCGTATCTAGGCAAAGGTTAGCATCGACAAGAAGATAGTATTACCCGCATGGAATCAACCTACCCAGCGACGAACCTATTGCTATGCCGCGTGTCCTTCTCCGAGAAAGAATGTCCTCCCTAGACCGAGGCGAACGTAGCGCGCATAGACTATGGGGCAGCATGTAATGCAACTGGGACGTTAAGAGGAAGGATTTCCATAGACTCACCCCGGTAACTCCAACGCCTTCCAAGCCACCTACCCAAGAATGGCAGCAGGACGACCGAGACGATTTGAGCCAGCTGCTCCAAGCTTTCTTCCCACTCTTGTTGTGCGAGACGGTACTCCTCGTCATCTGAATCATCGGACGAAAAGTAAGAGTCGATGGAAACCACAGAGTTGGGCATTTAAGCTTTGAGGAGCAGTGGAGTTGGCTGCTTGTTGAGTGGTCGGGCCGCGTGGCAGATGTCGCCGCGCCACGCCAAGGTCATCCGGTGAGCGACTCCAAAACTGGGTTGGTCCCTCTTTCCGTTCTTCTTGCAACTACTACCATCATCTGCCTACATGCAACATGGCAACACTCCTCACTGGTTCACGGCCGCGTCTGGTCGGCCGTCCTCTTTTATACTCTATAACCGCCTTTGCCAGTCTCGGGGTGTTTCTCGTAAGCCATCATCATCACATATTCGATTTATATTCACTCTCCCTCTTGCAGTTTGGATATGATCAAGGGTAAATCGTCTTATATTAAGTTTGCCAGCAGTTGGAACTCACACCGCCACAGTGTGATGTCAGGAATTATCACGGGGCCCCACTTTCGCAAATACTTCAATTCGCCTGGATCGCTGCAAGTTGGTACCATGGTCGCAGTGCTCGAAATCGGCGCATTTAGTACGTTTTCCGCTCTGTATTCGGCGTTATCTGATGCATTCCATTAGTAACCTCTGTCGCCGCTGGTCAAATTGGTGATATCTTTGGCAGAAGAGGCACCTTATTCGCCGGCGCCGTGATTTTCGGCATTGGAGGGGCCGTGCAAACATTTACAACCGGATTCACCATCATGGTCGTGGGCCGCGTGATCAGCGGACTCGGTGTCGGGCTTTTATCGTGAGGTCAATCCTGGAAATGTCATTCCCTTACTAAGGCAATACCCTGCGCAGGACTATAGTACCAATTTATCAGAGTGAAATTTCACCTCCGAACCACGTGAGCCATTCCATTTACCTTAAAGTCGACGCACCCTCATCAGAGATTCTTAAAGCGGGGTGCGTTGGCATGTATGGAATTCACCGGAAACATCTTCGGCTATGCATCGTCCGTGGTCAGTAACACGTACTCGTGCCCAACTTGTCAACCGGCTGATCGTATTACAGTGGTTGGATTACTTCTGCTCGTTTATTGACTCGGACCTTTCATGGCGTGTCCCACTGTTCATTCAGTGCGTCATTGGTGCCATTCTCGCAGCAGGTTCATTGGTCCTTCCAGAGAGCCCTCGGTTGGTATCATAGCTTATCCATCCCCACTCAAGATTAACGCTTTGTAGTTGGCTCATAGACGTTGACCGCGATGACGAAGGGATGCGGGTCATCGCGGACTTACACGGAGGTGATCCAGAAGATGGCGAGGCGAAGGCAGAATTCGATGAAATCAAGGAGCGAGTCCTTCTCGAAGTAATACCCTTTCTCCAATTGGATGATCTCGCGTGCTGAGCATCTGCAGCGTGAAAGTGGGGAGAGTCGGACGTACGAAGCCATGTGGAGGAGATACAAGCGACGAATCCTCTTGGCCATGAGTTCACAGGCGTTTGCTCAACTTGTGCGTCACCTCATTGCCAGGACTAAAATTATTTACTGATAGAAGCCGCTCACAGAACGGAATTAATGGTAAGATGGACTTATTAGTCAAGTACTAGGACTAACGTCGATCGCAGTCATCTCTTATTATGCTCGTGAGTGCCATCTGCTTATGCCACGATTCTAGCTCACTTCCCTTGTCGACAGCGAGAGTTTTTGAGGGTGGGTGTATATTCGGCCTCACCGACTGCGTGTGGTAGTGACACAGTCTTACTAGCGGCCGGCTGGGTCGGGCGCGATGCGATTTTGATGGCAGGCATCAATGCCATTATATACACGCTAAGCACTCTACCGACGTCGGTCTTCACGTTCCCATAGCGAGGTGTCCAACTGACACGGGTCATACAGGTGGTACCTCGTAGACCGCTGGGGCCGACGCTCCATTCTCATGTCTGGGGCTGTTGTTGTATGTCCAACTCCACGAGTGCTACCAAATCTAACTAGCGGCGAACCAGATGGCCATTGCTCTGGGAGCAACAGGCTGGTTCATGTACATTGATATACCCGAGACCCCAAAGGCCGTGGTGATATGTGTCATCATATACAACGCATTCTTTGGTTATAGGTATGTCACTTGCAATTCATTGTGAACTTTAAAGTCATTCTGCACAGCTGGGGTCCGATTCCGTGGTTGTATCCCCCTGAGGTATCACTGTGATTTCTCTTTCTCAGCTAAAAAAAAAGGAGCTTACAAGTCAAAAAGATCCTTCCTCTCACCGTCCGTGCGAAAGGCGTTTCCCTCTCCACTGCGACGAACTGGGCATTCAACTTTTTGGTTGGCGAAGTTACGCCCTATTTGCAAGAAGTGATAACATGGAAATTATATCCGATGCATGGTTTTTTCTGTGTTTGTAGCTTTATCCTCGGTAAGTAGCGATCCTTGTGGATATCTGGAATCAGACTAACCAAAAGTGGCTTTTTTTTTTTCAAGTGTACTTCCGTGCGTGATTTCAGACCAACTGACATGTGGTCTGGCATGCTGATGGCATGTCGTCTCCACAGTCTATCCAGAAACTAAGGGCGTACCATTAGAAGAGATGGATAGAGTTTTCGGAGAGGGTCCGTCATTTCGCCATTTCCTCCGATAAAAAGATTGATCCAGGTTCTACAGACGAGCAAGAGTCGGCATGGGAAAACGAGTCTGAAGTCACATCTCTCATAACGCCTACCCCCCGGGGGCGGGGCCGACAGTCCTTTAGCTCAAACATCTCAAACAGAATGGAAGCACCTGTACAGGGCCGGGCTTGGCTAAACCGCATGCTTGGCGGAGCTAGTGCTCGACCTTTGTATGAACCCATTGTAGATAATGAGGAATAGGAACTCGCGAGGATGGGCGACTCAACACGCAACGATGGACAGGAAGACGAGCACGATGGGTGAAACCAGGTCGAGGGCATGTGCTCCTTCCGTCTTATCTTTGTTCGTCTATCCTCGTTCTCTCGCTAAACGCTTCCCGTACGAAAAGCAGCACTATCAATTAACAGTTCTCGTCTTCTTCCACTCGGATAGTCGTTGTACTACATCCTCGCACATTGATATCACCGTACTCCGTTTATTCCCTTTCTCATCGAAGCGGATCGGCCTCGCTACGGCTGTCAACTATGTATACACTGATTGTGTCGTAATAACATACCATCTGCTTTCATAACGACATTTCGGGTACCCAAACCTAACTGTGAAACATCTGCGCTGGGACTCTTACAAAGCAGAAGTTCGGCAAGGACGAGACCAGTACCAAGACTCAACGAGATACCCCATGGCCCATGGCCCGCACCCACCCATGCACCACCATTCAGATTAACACCTGTCTGCTCCGGTGACAATCTAGTGAGCAGGGGCGACGCAGTACTGGTTATGGGACGATGACAGAACCCCGTCTGCAAGACGTTCACCTGATCATCACCGAGTAACTTGCGTGCGACTCGTTTTAGCACTTCGATCGAGGCGGGCTCAGGTTGCACTTCCGAAGCGCGTTCTTGCACAGAGATGGCCGTCGTGTTCACTCCCGCGAGATAGATGTCGCCACCCGCGCGACTAAATAACTCTAGCGAAATACTGGCGTCACTGTCGGTGGTGAAGATAGCGTGGCAGCCTGTTACGTGGTGTACCTGGAGCTCTTCCGCAGTCCAATGCGGAGAGCGCAGGGTGATCGAGTGACCGGAGAGGTACGTGATGGGGAGAGAGATGGCCGCTTTTGGGAAAAGCGTTGCGAACACGCGTGGGGTCCACACTCCGGCGGTGAGCAGGAGAGCGTCGCAGGGCATTGTGCGCTCGGAACCGTCTGGAGAGCGGACAGTGAGCCCAGTGACGGTGTCATCTGGTGCAGATGAAACGACACCGGTGACAGTCACGGGGTGGTGGACATGGACGTTGCGGGAGCGACATTGGTCCAGCAAAAATTGGCATAACTCCAACGGATTTCTGTGGCATGGTCTGGAATTGCGTGACATTCAGTTTCAGTGAGCCGTAACAACGCACACTTGTGCAGTGGTGGTCGACGAAGCTGTGACCTTGGCGAGTGGAGGTGTCGCTTCTCTTGCGGCCGCAAGCCACCGAGGGAGCACAGCGGCAGGAGTTGTGTTCGGACGGGGCCCTTCGCGTAGCCAGTCTTCGCCCTTCTTTCCGCCAGGAGGGGGTACGCGAGATTCGGGAAGTGAAATCACCGTGGTAGGACTGTATCCCCATCGTCGTGGTCCATCGTGCTCCTCGGCGAGTTGTCTATGCAGGTCAAAAGATAGTGCTCCGAGAGATGCGGTAGCGCTACGAAACCAATCGCGAGCGAGGAAACCGCCTGCTTTGCCGGAGGCGGATGCGAAGAGCGAGGGTGATGAGTCAAGGAGATGAATGGCCAAGCCTGGTGAGAGACGCGACAGATAGTGCGCCGTGGATACGCCGATGATGCCTTGGGAACGAGTATTAGAAAAAATACATTGATTCAGGACAGTTTTCGGTTTTTACCTGCGCCGATAATGATAACGTTCTGAATGGGGCCAGTCATCTCAAGTGTGTTGAAACGTGCGCCAGTGCGCCACGAGGAAAACGTCCGACGCGACGCGTAGTTCAACTGCTGCCTCCGACGGCCTTCCGTGACTTTATGGGTAGTTTTCGTCATGGACTGGCCTTCGCTCCGAACTACCTCAAAGCACTCCAGCCGAGCTGCATTCGTTATGCAAGCCAGCTAAAACACACGGGCCAAACCTTTCGCCAGCTGGATGATTCACTCCCTTTTGCTGGCCTGGGACTATCGATGCCCATCCGCCTTGGCCTCAAGTCTGCTTTTCCAGCTGTCACAACGGCCACCGATGCACAAGCTACGCTTATCCCTGCGATCCTTCGAGGGAAAGACGTTATGATCAAGGGGCATACAGGCAGCGGAAAGTGCGTCTGCGTTGAATTTTAGCCCTCATCTGGTCTCCAATGCTCATCACGGCAGATCTTTCGGGTTGATTCTAGCGTTGCTCAGTAAATATTGGAACCCACTTCCAGACAGGAAGCGATCACTTCCCGCATCATTGCTTCTTGTTCCCCACCGCGACCTTGCCTACCAATTTATGAACTGGATAGAACGCATCACAACGGGAAACGGTGGCCCAGGCCATTCCGTACCAGCCCAAGTTGTTGTCCGAGGCCAAGAAGAACCATTCTCACACGTATCTCGGGTCCGAAAAACGCCACCTAGCATTCTCATTGGGACACCACAGGCTATTTTGGACATGTTGCATGAGGACGAGAATGCTTTAAGCTTCCCGGGTCTTAGCACTGTTGTTATTGATGAAGTCGATAGCATCATTGATTTTATCCCTGCAGACGTTTCCAAGGTCAAGAAGATTAAGCTTGCGGCTAAAATAAAACGACACCCTAGTGAGGGGAAGCTCTTGCTTGACAAGATTTTTGCTCCGCGCGTCCGTGGCGGATCGGTCGTTGCCGGCAGCTCACCTCAACTTGTCGCGTGTAGCGCTACTTTTCAGACTGGCCTCCGACAACAACTATATCAAAACGGCTGGTTTAGAAAGGGCGTCGACTCGATCGTGAAGGTTCGCGGCGAGATACCTGCGAGGGAAACACAGAAATACGAAAAGGATGTAGCTGCGCCTGGCAGCGTTCAGCATTATGCTCTAGTCTTCTCGGAGGACGGCAGTGTAAGGGACGTTGAAGATGCAGTAGATCCAAAATTGTCGTCAGAGGCAGAGGACGCGGATCGCCAAAAGGCGCAGACACGGACAACGTTTCAAGGTGGTGATCTGCCAGGAATACCTGCGCAGCTCGCCGAGGGTGAGTTTGTCCTACAATTGCATGTTATGGAACTAGTAATGACATCGGTCTTAAAGAGTATTTGGCGCCGCCGTCCCCCTTCCATGCCGTGCTGATAGAGGGGATAGCAACCGTATTCACGACTGATGTTCCGAGGGTAGCGTTACTCGTCCTGCCTGCGTCTGCGCCAGTGCAGAGGGTGGTGTGCGACCTACGTATCCTTGGAATCAAGGCATTTGGCCTGGATCTCCTAAATATGGATAGGGGACAGGCACATCTTATTGAAGGGAGTGGTGGGACAATAGAAGATAACCCTACATTATTAGTGTCAACGACGGCGTCTATTCGCGGTATCGATCTCCCGGATCTCTCGCACGTATTCATTTGGGGTGTAGTGGATGCGAATTCCTATCGACATGTGGCCGGTCGTGTGGGAAGATTCGGTCGTGGGGGTAGCGTGGTCACTGTGCTCGAGGAAAGGCGAGAGGGTAGCGATGAGCCTAGTCGATACCTTCGTTTGCTCAAGTCGATAGATGCGAGGCCGGGTAAATATTACGCTAATTGATGCGAGGAGATTTTAAAATTTGATTTGTCGAAAGCGTATCAGTAACTTATCAGTTGCGCCCTGACCTGACCGCTAAGGCTGTCGGACAACGCCCTCGCTAATCTAGACGGTCAACGTGCTCTCGCAATATCGCCACCACTGCCCCTTTGCTAGAAACCCCCATTCAGTCGTCGCCCCGCCCCCCGCGGCGTCCAAGCCCCGCCTGACAAAAACTGATGCGCTGCTGACCGCGGACATTACGACAAATGTAACTTGAGTTGAAACTTAAGCCACGAAAGCACACGCCTCATTTTTCGCTTCCACTCATCTGCTCCCGTGGGCATTCCTTTCTTCCTACTCTCACCACCATGCGTATACCCTGGTTTGCTCGCGTCCCCCCCTCCAGGGTCCTCCTCCCTCTCCTCCTGTATGCGCCCCTCATACTCTCTACCGCGGCCCAGACCACCACTTCCGCAGGTTCCACGCCCTCTGCGTCTGCCAATGTAACGGTCATCAGGGGGACAACCTCCTTCACCTCCACCTCTATCGCTAGTTCGGGTACCCAGACTCTCGCCATAGTCAACGTAGTCCCCACCGCTTACAATATTACCCTGACGCTCGCACCCACACCAACTACGAGCGTCAATGCGTCTGCGTCTGCATCCTCGACCGCTGCCGCCACCGTCCTCGCAACGAAAATCGACCCTGCCTTTGGCGTCCTAGGCACAGTTCTCATTCTCACTGGCCTTCCCAGTGCTTTCCTAGGACACAAGAACAGATGGTTGGTGCATTCTCTCAACGCATATCACTGACTCATAACCCCCCACTCTAGGTCGTCTTTCTTCCTGATAGGTTTTTACTCGCTCTCCCTCGTCTGCTTCTCCCTTATCGTCAAGTTTGGCATCCTCCATTCAATCAACCCCCCTGGTAAGACGTTGCGAGGGATGTTCGTCTTATCATCCTTTGTTGCTGGCATTGCTGGTGGTGGATTCGCCATATTCTTTTGGAAGACAACGAAGTATTTTATCGGCGCTTGGGGCGGGTTAGCGTTTGGCCTGTGGGTTCAATGCTTCCGTGACGGTGGCCTTATCCGTCCTATTGGCATCAGGTGGCTTCTGTTTATCAGTATGTGCTTCTATTTTTATTTTCCTGTCGACGTGTCCATCTGAGGACCTACGCAGCCTGTGCCGTGGTCGGCTTCGTGTTGTGTACAATCCCCAAGATTCATTATCAAGTCCTTCTGGTTGCAACTGCCATCGTCGGTGCCAGCGCAGTCATTTTGGGAGTAGACTGTTTTTCCACCGCGGGACTCAAAGAGGTAGGCCTCTTGTTCATTCCATTCCTGTCGCACAAACTCTGATCCTTTCATACAGTTCTATGTATGGAACATCGGATTTCGGCAGATGTTTCCCAAGTACATCGATCACAACATTCAGTTTCCTGTTACACAATCCATGCAAATCGAGATCGGTCTCATCGCCGCTGTCTCGCTGATGGGCATCGCCGTGCAACTTCGTATCTTGCACGTTTTGCAACAGAAACTCAGGGAGATAAAGGCAGAACAGAGACGCCGTGAACGACAAAATGAGGCAATCTCTGCGGAAAGGTTTTCCAAACTCGAACAGGAGAAGGCTGAATGGGAGAGGGAGCATCCTAGTCTAGGCAGGCATGACCGCACGGACAGTGAATTCTCAGGAACCACTCTCCTTAGGGGTGGCGAAGCCAGAGAAGATCCCAACTTCGGCCCGCGTCCACGCCGTTCTTCTGGCTTATCGGAGTTTCTTGCTGCCGGAGCTCCTGAAGAAGAGCTCAAACGCGCTGTCATGAAGAACCCCCAGAGCGCGGGTGCTCTTCCAGTACTCGACCTTGGTGGTGATATACATGATGACGTTCCTCGTGCATTCGTCTCCGGAGACACTGGAAGGGTCAATGTTCCTGGTGCCAAACCAGAGGATCTTAGGGCCAGAGATGACCTATTACAAGAGATCCAGACCATACGACGGTCCATCGAAATTTTGAAATCGGAAACACCTCAACCGTCATCTGGGTCTAGCTCTCGTCAACCGTCCCTGGCTTCCCGTGCCAGAACGCTCAGCTATGACCTCAATGGCACGGTCCTCAGTCCATCCCATCAGCGCCCTCCCCGTCAACCCGATCCTCGGGCTAGAATTCACTCGATGGATCTACCCTCTTGGGAATCTCATGTTGGTCATACCATCGGACGACCCACCAGTGCACCTTTGCGTAACGATGACTGGGATGCGTACCTTCGTGACCGCAAACTTTTGCAGCCTCCCTCCGGGGTATCTGCACCTATTGCTACCACGCCTATGCCAGCTGTCGTTCCATCGTCACCTCGGCTCCCTGTCCCAGCGGCTGTTCAAGATGCCCTTTTGCAACGTCATATGCGAGAGAATATCCTAGAGACCGGTGCCATCCAGGGAGATAGACCCGATACCCCTACATACATGACCAACCATGGCATTGTAGCACCAGTCCCCAAGCCTCATCATCGTCGTGCTGCTTCCTCTCATCTTACTGGCTCATACATGCCCACGACGATTCTACCGCCAAGGAAAGCCACTCCGCCACCGGCACAGCAACCACGCACCGTAACTTACGAAGAACTGACAGAGCGTCATCGCGAGAAGCTTCGGGAGTTGCAGGCTCCTGTCACAAATGCAGAGAAGGAGCAGGCTGAGCTAGAGGCGGCCAAGGCTCGATGGGAGCGCTCCAAAGCGGCTGAACGCCATGCAGTCACCAAGCGTCAGGCAGAGAGAGCTGCTGCCGTGCAGGCCAAGGGATCGCGCCGCCATCGCTCAGAAGATACCACGCAAGAAAAGAATAACACGAATAAGCAATCTTCGGCGCCTCGTGACTCGGCCGTTCGTCACTCACGCTCGAGAAGCGCAGACAAGCTGAGCGCAATTCCCAATCCGACGGCTCGGCCCTCTCCGTCTCGTTTGTCCACGCTTAAAGTGGAAGACTGGCAGCGGTACCAGGCGGAGCAGGGACATTCACCCTCAACACCGACACGTCGTGATTCTGGGGTACCGTTTCCAGATTCGAAGGGTCGTGACCATCGACCGAGCCGCCGCATGTCTGGCCTTCCGCGCGAACCCCCCAATTGATCCACCACCATCTTGCCTCATCTGTAGAATGCGGGGCGCCAGGTTCGCCAAACGAAATTTTTTCACGAATATGTATATAGTTTATGGCATCCAACGCCGCGTTGTTACGCCCCTTTTGACGGCCTCTAGCTTTGGAGCTCGGACAATTCTGGACATTCGATGACCACGTACACAATTATGCAATGACATCTAGTACCGTATCACATCATCATGATCTCGCATCCCCTTCTCCTTCCATGGATTCACATATCGCTGTCTCTTCTCCCATAAAGTATAGACAATGTGTATCACCCAGCCTTTGTCCTTCCTCCCCATAACGTAATTCAGACCCCCGAACTATCTGTACTTCGCGTGGACGTGTTTCAGAAACAGTTGAACCTCTGTCCGATTAACACGTATTCTATTAAACGTCTACTGAGACCAAATTTTACGCTGGTAATCTAATATGATAGGAAGGAGATCGAAGAGGCCCATATCTGGCCAGAACGTGTCAATGAAGTGAATCTGTGTGTTTTCAGTGCACTGCCCGATAGAGTGAGTACCTAAGGTGGCTAGTTGACCGATCGAGGATGCTGCCAGCACACTCACCTGCCAAAGTAAATAATCGCTCAGACGTTTCACCCCACTGGTCCTGATTAGAATATCCAAGGGTGGGCTTTTGACTTTCGTGGTCAACAGGCGGTCCTCGATGTCCCTCTCTGTGATTGGCCTGCGAGTGTTTCAGTTACAGCTGCTGAACGTAACGTTACACGCGCAATACTCACTCAGTCCTTCCTTCGAGTAGGGCGTCATGAACAGTTTCCTCTACAGCCGTCGCAATCTCGTCCCGCGAAGAATACGGCATGCACAAATTGAGCACAGCTCTGCCAAAGTTGTAAATGAAGCTGATAGAATGACGTTCACGAGGCCACGCAGCCTGCCTACCTTTGGTTGTTTTTTGTCAAGTCTTCTGCCTTGGCCAGGGCCGCTTGTACCTCAGGCGGAAACAGCTGGATTCTTCCGACGGTATTCAACCGTACTCCGTGTTCGGCGAGGATGCCCCTGCCACGCGTGTTTCACAACACCGCTCCGTAAAGGGCGGAAATGACGACGCACCCATGCGAGCAAAGTTCCAAAAGCGCTTTTTCGGCTAAGTTCATGAGCCCATCCACCTCCTCTTTCGGGCGATTGAAATTGTCGATGGCAAAGGCGTACACAGAGACGACCTTGACGTCGAGGGTTGAGCAGATTTCCAACACCTGTTGTTTCACGTCACATCAGAGCTTTTTTTGAATCGCGCGTTCGTAATGAAAATGTGTGCGCGAAGCGTACCCTCCGTAATGCGACGAAGCCGTCAACGTGCCCCTGTATCACTTTCATCCCATTCGTGCGGGCATAACGCCTGTTGCCATCCATGACGAAAGCTACATGCTGTGGAATCGGGCCTGCTCTGAGTATGCCTAGTAGGACACGCTGGATGCGGTCGATGGCTTTATCGCGAAGCCATTGCGCGTGTTGCAGAACGGGCATTATAGTGGGGGTCGCGGCAACCGATCGGTCCGTAGTGACGGAAGCTTTTTCTCCTATGGTCGTGTGCGCAGTCTGCTGACGTGGCGTAGTTCAAAGATGGTCGTTGGCAACCCCAATGACGCTGTTGGCATCGCATATCAACGCACACGCGCCTACACGCACAAACACGCATTTATATTGAGATGCAATGGGGAAAACAACTGGGGTTACTTCTCAGGCTTGTTCTCAACTAACCCGAATAGTCGCGGCAGCGAATGTCCGTTCTTGCGAATCTTCAGGCAATGTCGCCTGATGGGCATCCCCAAGCAGATAGAGCCAGCCTTATCGGCCCAATTGCGCTCACTATTACGGGGACGTTTTGGAAAGAAACTTTTTGCAATTGATACAGTCTTCGCGGACGTCCATCAGAACCCAAAGAAAATAATAGCGCCACACATCCCATCAGAAAAAGAAAGACGCTCCACATCGTTGGTCCTTATCCGGGTCCGCCAAAATTTTGGTCATCTCAGTGTCTATTTCAATGATTGGTTTGCCTTTGCGCTTCTCATACGGAGTTGTCCGAATTCTGGGCAGGAAGACGAACGATGATTTCTTCCAGTAATTATTTCACACAAATCACGTCCGATGAACGGTATACTGTGTACAAACTTTGAGTATATTCCAGCAGCGCACCCATTGGGTGCATTCACATCTCGGCGGCTATTCCCTTTAAGATGTATGGCTAGCGCGGCTTCCTCGTCAAGCATGACGCGGCGCGACAACTGAGGACAAGTTCGTGTCGCCTCCGTTGCGTCAGATATCCTCCTAGGCCTGATTGTACTCGGGAGACAAGACTACCACTGCCGAAGGCGACATGGGATGTTGTAGTTTACGACCATACATCTTATGGCAAACTCGAGGTGCTATCGCTGACTTTGTCTGCAGAATTTCGTGAGTCCCCTGGATTAAGTGCACGAACTCACAGACCCTTCTTGGGACTCTTGTCGGGTGTTTTGAGCGTTGCAGACCTGGGCCAGGATAATGTATCTATTTTTGAAGTGGAGGGAAGGTTACCGTGTCTTTCGTTCGCCTAAACCGTAAAAGGAGGTGGCTCAGGGTAGGCTCTCGTTTAGCGAACCCGCTCAGCTCAGGCACGAACCAACTCCTCCCACCAGACGGTCATGGGAAAGCGCAAACGAGTATCTGACGAAGGCGTCGTCGATTCTACTTCAGCGCCGAACCAAGGCGCTACGAGTTCATATTTTACAGGCACGGGCGTATCTGGTCCTTCCTCACAGCAACAACAACCGCAGAAGGGTGCTCGAACCTCTTCGTCAAGTTCAAAGAAACTGCGCAAGGACCCTCAGGACTCGGATGCCACCGTGCCAGAAAAACGCGGCGCGATCTTCAAAAAGTCATGTCCGAAGAACATTCTTGATCGCGTCGCGCGGGTCATGTCACAGAGGTGAGAGAAGCTGGCAACCCATCCAAGTCCCGTTGTATGACTCTCCGACAAGGTTCTTTATGATTGAGAGGAGACGCGAGGGCGATGAGTTATGTGAAGAATTCAAGGTCCTGGGGTCTACAGGCAATGTCCGTCGGATCAAGCGCCGAGTTTATTAACTTCTCATCCGCGTTGTTGCCAGGTGTACACCGTAATCATTGGCAGGCTCCCCTCGTGTGATTGTGCGTGCATCGTTCATTTTTCATTAGCCAGATTTGTGCCCTGTCACGTCTGCTAATTATCTCCAAGGCCCCGATGCGTCTCGCGGTAACCATTGCAAGCACATTGTACGTTATCCTTGAGCTCGATGTGCCAGATTTCTTACAGGTTCTCGTCGCAGTTGTTCATATTCTTAAAGGGTAACCGTCTTCCAAAAGGCCTCTTCCATATGTGAATGTGCTCACTCATGATGCACGGCACATCGGATAGTTCTTCAAGTTCCACAGTCCATTGGGCTGTGGTATCAGAAGTAGGGATTACTGTGTGCACTTTATACCCATCCTGACAAGTAATCTGCAGGGCTCTGCTCACTAGCGAGCTACAGACTATATTTGCGAATGCCCCACAGGCGCCAACTGCTCTTGCACACGACAAGGTTCGCGATGCTTATGCACGCGCGGCTGGCAAAGCTCCGACGTCCACATCGTCTGACTCAAAGAAACGCATTCCGGGACCCGAAGATAGCTGTCCCATCTGTTATGAGACCATGCACGGCATAAATCAGGACAAATTGGTTTTCTGCGGGGAATGTGGAAACGCGTTGCACACAGAATGTTTCGGGCAATGTGCGTTTGGCCGTCAGGCGCTTTTACTCCCCAACGCTGACTGAGCTTGGTCTTTGCTTTTAGGGCGTCGAAGCACCGCTCAGTTGACTTGCGTGTGGTGTCGTGCCGAATGGCCAATGGGAGCCAAGGATGGGGCTGATTCAAGACCAACCTCTGAGGGATATATCAATCTCGGTAGCATTGCTGGCCTCAGTGGTGAGCGAGACACAAGCAGCTGTACGCGATGATGTTTCGTTCCCTCTACCCATTAATGACGCCGCTTTCTTTAGACAATCAGGGTTGGCGATATGGGACAAACAGGTATCGGACAAGTCATGCCTAGGGGGCAACACCGTTGCGTTGCGGCCAGCGCGATTGCGATTTTTGAATTACATATCTTATGCCGTTGCCAAGCTCAGTCCTTTAAGTTACAGGGGATAAACCCACACTTTCCTAAATTGAAAGCGTTTTTGCGCACCTGTCAAGCAAAATAATTTCAAATTCCGCAAACTGACAACTCTATCTGTATGCCCGATTCGGAATTCAGGCACGATGGAAATGGAAATGTTGGGGATGGCTCGCTAACATTCTCCGTCCGTTGGGGTATACTTGTACATTCGCACCTCTCCTTTCTTCCACTCTGACATACTCAAATTAATACCATTCAATGTCGTATACGAATCCAAGTGGTCGATCCTCCGCATCTGAAGTGATTCAGCGGTCTCAGTCTACTCCAAATGTTGGTGTAAGGCCCCAATTGCAGCGACCACGCCGCACCAAGACGAACATCGACTTTTTGGCTGCGCCGCCCCGACATGCGATTCACACGGAAAAACATGTAGATCCGTTCAGTCTTGGAGGATTCTTCCCCTCAAGTCTGAGGCAGTCAGACCAAGAGCCATCCGGCTGGTGGAGGGAGGATGGCCCGGAGGAGGGCGCAGAAGAATTCGCAAGAGAATTTGTGATGGTGGACTGCGACAGCGGCCTAGAAGGTTCGCAAGGCGCCCTCTTCGGTAGAGAGGACCAGCCAGCGGAGGCACTCATCAAGCGTGAAGACAAACTCGGAGTCTTGACAGGCTGTGCGCATTTTCCGTTTCATACTCGATCAAGTAGTGTAATCATAGCTTCTGAGAGCAGTGACCGGGGGCCGGCCAGGTTGGGTGGACGGGACAGGAGAGGAGCGCCTGCATTCGCCATATATCAGTGATGAGGCATGTGATGACGAGGCACTACGGCTGGCATATGAGAGGCGGCGTCGCCAGCTATTGGATGGTGGTAATGGACAACTTCCGGAGAAGACGAGCAGTTTGTTCTACGGGGGGGAGGAAGAGGAAGAAGCCGCGGGTTGGTTTGGCCTGATGATGATGAGGATATGAGAAGTCAAGGGCGTGTATGTCGTAATCCGGGGGACCCCGAGAGCCAAGACGGGGTCCCGCGGGAGGAGTTTATAAACGTGGACGAAGGCTCTCACGATGCACACGTGGGACCTCGCTTTCTTCCCACTCTCCAACCATTCTTCCCACACACCTTTCCCCGCCTAGAGACCCGCGGGAAATCATGAGGACCGTCCATCCTCACTCCCTTGACACTATCCATCCCTCTCAGATGTCTACCTCGACAACCACAGAGCTTCAGGGTCAACATCATCCCCAACAACAATTACATGATTTGTCCCGCGAGTCCTCTCCCGCCTCGAATATCGCCCAACTCGTAAAAGTAATTTCAGGCCCCAAAACCGCGTCTTCTCCCCCCCAGAACGCGTCCCAGGCTTTGAATCCTCCCCATTCGGGCCCCGGTACTCCTCAACCTCCCACTAACGCCTCCATCTCTCCTATAAACGCCTCCCAGCCTCCCGCGCTGCCTTCCGTAGATCCAAATATATCATTCCAGTCTTTTCCTATCGCGTCCAAAGAGGGCCCATCCACCAACGGTCAGCACGCGCCCTGGAACGTACCGGCCACGATGCCACCTTCTCAGCAGCTCCCCTCTCCTTCGGCCCCTCGACCAGTAAGTCACAACGATCTTCCGAGTCGCGACCTTCGACCTAAAATCACGTGACCCGTCGGCAGCAGGCGAACGGTAAACGCAAGCTTGATGATGGCGATGTTGATGACCCGCATCGCAAAATTCGTCGCGTTGTACGCGAACACATATCCCAAGATCCTGGTCGCGCAACGCCCATGACGACTGTCGTGTGTATGCACGCTGCAGTCGCTCAAAAATCTTATGGCAGCGAAAAACGCTTCCTATGTCCTCCGCCTGTCGTCCACATCGAGGGTCCAGTCTGGCATATGCGTCAACAACAGATGTCCATGAGCGTCGTCTCCGAGACGGGTGAACGCAGCTTCGATCAGAAGGCGCAACTTGATAATAACATGTCCGCAAGCTTCAAATTCTTGCACGTCAATGGTACAGCCAAGGCCAAAAGTTTCTTACTCTCTCTGGATATCGCAGAACCCCCGCCTCATGTACCCTCTTCTGATGGTGTTGAACCCCCAACTGGTCGTGTCTGGGCATCATTCGACTCAGCTCCGGTCACCATCATATCAAAACCATCCAAGAAGACCGCGAAGACACGGAATATCTCTTCATGTATTCTCGCAGGGGGTCCCGTCTCTCTCTTTAACCGCATCAACTCCCAGACTGTACGGACAAAGTACATGACCATAGACCACACCCAACTTTGCGCGAGCAACGTATCTTGGTCTGCATTTAACGTTAATGTCGTACGTCGGTCGCAAGAAACGCAGTCGTTAGGTGAGTAAGATCTATCTTATTTAGTTTCTGAGATCTAATAAGTGGTTCTACCTGTCATCTTATCCGCATACTTCCTGTGGTCTGCTTATTGATGCTCTTCTTTTAGTCCCTCAACCAGTGACATACGGATCCGAGATTATTCTTATGGATACGCATTCTGGAATTTCGACTGCCCCGTTAGTCATTCGCAAGGTTGATAAAGGCAAGATTGTAACAGATGATGGCGGCCCCGTGAGCCAGATGCAGAAGATTGCCTTGCAAAGGATCAATCAGGACGGAACCCGACACTACTTGTCTGCAGCCGGTCCTATGCCTGGCACCGCGGGGTCGATGTCGCCAGCTCCTGGTCAAGCAGGTTCACATCCTCTCATCTTCCAATCTCCACGGGTTCGAGAAGACGTAAAAGATGGTGTTCGTACCGTCACAGATGAAGTGGATGATTATCTATGCTGGACTATCGTCGGCATCTGTAAGTGTCGCACGTTATATTATCGACTTTGTCATGTCTTATGTAGATATGCAGCCAAATTTCAATACACATTTTTCGATGCGCTCGGGCCAAGCAACACCATCCCTGAGTTGCCAGTCACGCCATTCCCCACTTTGTTTACTGCCCCAGTCTATCGTCCTGCTAACAATGCCCTTGAACTGACCGTTTCAAACTTCTTTTATGAAAACCCCAAAACGCGGACGCAAACGCCCCTTGATGTGTACCTTGGCAGTATTGGTCCTCTTCGCACACGTATTTACCAGACCCCTCTCCCTGGCCCACTCACAAATGTTTCACCATTCGTCCAACCACTAACACCCACCGTTGAGGCAAGTGCAGCAGGGGCGGTCGACCCACAGCCTTCTTCTACTGGAGCCCCGAACTCAGTTACCCCGATCCCTCCACGATACATATCTGCCGGTCCTCTACACACCATTGTTGTTGTGGAAATGCCTCCATTAGCGGATGTGATCAATGCATTGAAGGAGGACATGGTTCCATCTTCCGATGAAGCAGAAGACAGGACTGAGAGGGGCAACAGCGCCCAGGAGCCAGGTGAAGGCGAGAGAGACTCGGGAATCTCGCCAGCCGTTGTGCCGCAACAAGTTGCAGGGCGGAGTCTTCCATTACTCTTCATTCGGGCATTAGACGGAGTTGGCTACCACTCCGGACGCACGATTGCATGTGAGAACGTGTTCGAGAACATGAGTCTCAATGTAATTGGTGGAGGTCCAGGTGGCTCTCCTAGTGGCATTGACCAAGGCTGGTTGGCTGCTGCGCAGGCCGCTGCTGCCGTAGATGGTGGGTTGCACGGTTGGACTTTACGTGTCATGTAGGATGTTCGGCTCGGATGATAAATTGGTTTCTGTCTTGTTTTATTGATTATCACCGATTGCTGTGTCGTTTGTTGCTCTCATTTTTCTTTCTCTTCGTTTCTCTCTAGCCTTTGTATTTTCCGCATCATTAGTGGCGGCTGTATCCCTTATCGAAGATCTTTGCGGGATTTGGGGACTTGGGGACCTGGGTTGAATTTCAATACGATGGTATCATAAACGCCCGAGTGGATATACGCATATACGCGGATATTTGCGGGCATATCAGGAGCTGCTTGTGCTACCCCAACGTTCTTGGGCCAAACTATAAATTCAAGGTCCTTCCACGCCTCCTTCTCGCCACCCGCCTTCCTTTCCGCATTCTTTCTTCCTCTCTATCTCCGCACCTCTAAATCGTTTAGTTCCCTGCGCGATCATGACATCTTTCTTCCCAACAGATGCCATTCGTTCTCGCCTCGAGTGGAATGCCACACTCAATCCGGCAGCTGCTCCGCAGACAACAGAGGCGACGAAGCACCATCGCAAGGTCATTACCGTTCATAACTGGCTATGTGATATTGCTCTTCTGATCGCATCTCTAGACGTCTATCATCGCGACCATCGGTGAGCCTCGGACGGCTTATCGTCTATCTGACACTAAGTCGTACCCCACAGGTCCCAAGGTGAATACTGTAGAGAAGTTGGCCGAACTGCGACGTGCTGGCGTCAACATCGGTAAGTCTAGAAGGTAGAAGATCTATCGCGCATTCTGCTCAGAACTATTATCAGTGCGCATGAATTTTTCCCATGGTGAATATGAGTATCACCAGAGCGTAATCGACAACACCCGCAAGATGGTCGCGGGTATGCAGAATTAGTTTTGTATGGGTCGAAGTCTGAACGTCAGATTTTTCAGCCGATCCGGATGGGCGTCCGGTTGCAATTGCCCTCGACACCGTCGGTATTCTTTACCCACTTATCGCACACACTCTCTCATTCGTGCATAGAAAGGGCCTGAAATTCGTACTGGTATTATGCGGAATAGTCAAGATGTGAGTCTTCCAACCAGTGATCCGCTCTTATGACGGATCACGAAGCTATGTAGGTTCCTATCGCGGCTGGTCATGAATTCATCGTTACGACGGATGTCAAGCACAAGGATGCATGCGACGACAAGCACATGTATGTTGACTATGTAAGTGGACTACATATCACATTACCGTTCTTTAGAGAGAATGATTCTATTGCTTCACAGGCCAATCTCCCAAAAGTCACTGCTCCCGGGAAGCTCATCTATGTAGACGATGGTGTGTTTACGGTGAGAAGTCTTTGGTTACAAGGCTAATGTTTGTTATATTTAGGTATACTGTCTCTCCTCGTTCTCTCAATCGACAACACGAACGTGCACGTCCGTGCTCTCAACAACGGCACGCTCTCTTCGCGTAAAGGCGTTAATCTCCCGAAGACGCCGGTCGATCTACCTGCGCTTTCTGAGAAGGACAAACGCGACCTTCAGTTTGGCGTTAAAAATGGCGTTGACATGATCTTCGCTTCTTTCATTCGTCGCGCTCAGGACGTTCGAGATATCCGCGAGGTTCTCGGGCCCGACGGCACCAACATCAAGATCATTGTCAAAATTGAGAATGAACAAGGCGTGGCAAACTTCGATGAGATCCTGAAGGAAACAGATGGTGTGATGGTCGCTCGTGGTGATCTGGGCATAGAAATTCCCGCCAGCCAAGTATTCCTGGCTCAGAAAATGATGATTGCCAAATGTAACATGGCGGGCAAGCCTGTCATTGTAGCCACGCAGATGTTGGAGGTATGAAACGTCATCGTTCAAGTCTTACACATCTTACTGAAGCCTTGATAGTCTATGACAGTAAGTGAGCCAAGGGCACCCCAAGCGTCGCACTCATGTGATCTATCGCCAGTATAATCCCCGGCCCACGCGGGCTGAGGTCAGTGATGTAGCTAACGCCGTGCTTGATGGCGCCGACTGTGTGATGCTATCCGGTGAGACGGCGAAGGGGTCATACCCAATCCAGTCCGGTAGGTAGCCTCCAACCTTCAGAGTTGGCCATACGATAATATCTCAAACCTTCAGTGCTTATGATGGCGGAAACCTGCCTCCTCGCCGAAGCCGCAATCTGCTACCCGCCCCTTTATGATGAATTACGCAATGTCACGGCTAGGCCAACCGAGACTGTAGAGACTGTAGCATTCGCTGCTGTGGCTGCTGCATCCGAGCAGGGAGCCAGTGCCATCTTGGTGCTGTCTACCAGCGGCAACACAGCCCGTCTTCTCTCCAAGTATCGTCCGAGCGTACCCATTATTGCGGGTAAGTGTTTGATCCCTCTCATTGTGGCTGACATCACATTTGACTTGTTTTTCAGTGACACGAAATGAGCAAACTTCTCGTCAGATACACCTCCATAGGGGTGTGTATCCCTTCTGGTATTCAGAGCCTCGAGGTATCGCGAGCCACCAGTGGCAAACCGATGTATGTGGTCGACAGTCGCCGTGGTCTCAATAGGTTTCTAACTAATAGGTCGCTGTTCTAGGTGGACAATCGCATCAGATTTGGACTACGCAGCGCTCTTTCGTTGAACTTGATCAGGCCAGGCTGCGCAATCATCGCTGTGCAGGGTTGGAAAGGTGGCCTTGGGCACACGAACACGTTGCGGATCTTATCTGTCCCGACTGACCCTGCTGATCTGGAAGCGCAGCAGTTGAGTGGGGCGACATAGAGAGTCTGGGAGGAAATAAAGAGAGCGTGCTGCGATGTATGTATGTAGACCGAAGGCCAAATGAAACGAGATGTGTTGAGAGGCATCGCCACTGGGAGGGTTTCTCACGCTCACGCGCGCTTTCGCTGTCCGCTGTCAAACGCGTGCCAAAAAAAGGTTGGGTGACTTTTCGCCTCACTCGTGCATGTACTCGTCAAACTCTCGCCAAAACGGTTTTCGTGAGCTGTCGAGGCCACCCAACGGTCTCCCCATCTTCTCTTCTTCAATGTACGAGAAGAAGCTCAGATACTCAAAACCGACCCCCTGGACCATCTCCTTTTTTCTTCCCATTCCAGGCCTCCGAAATCGACACATCCATCTCATCCTCCCTAACATATCTCGTTTTCACCGACTTTCCCTTTTCCGCTTTTCTCGCCGACGTAACACATTCGTCCTTCTTTTCGCATGCGTCTCAATAATATTCATCATCTTTGCTGTTGTCCAACGCTTCAGAACTGAAGAGAAGCAGTGGTCAGCTCCCCTATTTCAGGGAGAACCTCCAACTCTCGTCTTCGGTCGGGAGGACCTGCAAAAGATATGGCAGTGGGAGGTTCAAAGTGGTCACTATCCCAGCAGACGTGATAGTGAGTTTTTCGCCTGTGACGTGCTGCGCAGTTCTTACACCTCTTCTAGTCCCGAAACCAATAGGCATGACAGTCCCCCCCCTCAATCCCGCTCTTCCTCCGCGAAAGGTTGCAAAAATTCCCTCGCGGTTCAGACCGCCTGGTGCAGCTGTCGGTGAAACGATGGGCCATGGTCCCAAGCGTGTCTACCTAGATATTCAGGCTCGGTCTCCCGACGTTGCATACCCTCCACGGCCCGTCCCTGGAAGTGTCGCGGACCTAGATATTATTATGGATATGTGTGAGTTTCCTTCAAAGGTAGGTCATAATCCCTTGCCCCATGTCCTCGGCTGTCATTGCTGAGGCACATTTCTAATGTAGTATGTCCGTGACTGCTTGGAGGTACTACGGATAGGTGGCGGCCTTGATAATGGTGCGCGCTTACGGCGAGGTAATGTAGACGCGTGGAGGTATATTTATTTAGAGGACGGACAAGTCAATAAGGCAGTAGACCCTGCCACAAGTGACCGTGCTTTCGACCCGATTATTCGGCCTTCGGTGTCGCTCGACCCAAACGCTGGTCTTCTCAAGAAGCCACGGACGGAATGGGAACTTCCTCTCCAGCTTCCTCCTACCCTTGAACACCATCCTTACCACACGTTGTCGTCCACCTGCGATCCCGATAACCCTCGTCTTTTCCACATGTTCTGGACCGGACCATTCACAGACAAGCCATACCTCGCTCTCCTCTCCTACCTATTTACGCAAAACCTTAGGTTGAATCTTCACGAGGACAGCCCGGACGCGGTCGTATGTCGTCCGCAGTTCTGGTTATGGATAAATCCGGGCCCCGCCGCTGCTATACCGAATCCTAATGCCCTCCATGATATGTTCGAGCAGCTCAAGTCCAATCCTTGGGCATCGCCCTTCTTGCATCCCCGGTTTAAGGACGTGATCAAGTTCAAAATGTGGAACACAACAGAACAACTGGATGGGGTCCCCGAGATCAAAGACGAATGGCGAGTGTTAAAGGACACACTATTCAACTCCGGCGGACACATCATTTCCGTTCACCATGACGACGACACCACTTCTGGCTCTGACACTTCTTCAACCACTTCAGTTGGAGTCACTGCAAAAGCTAATGAGGACGAAATGGTCAACCGTCTCGGCTCGAAGTCCGCAGATTCCTATGACCGGCTATCCGTCATCCTCTCCGATATGGCTCGTTTCGTGTTATGCCATCGTTTCGGTGGTGTGTACCTTGACGCGGACACCATCTTCCTACGTGACTGGGAGGAGCTTTGGGGCTGGAAGGGTGCTTTCGCCTACAGATGGTCTCGTCTTGAAAAATATAACACGGCCGTCTTGCGCATGAACAAGGGTTCAGCACTCGGTTCGTTCCTTTTCAGGACGGCATTGAAGAACGGTCTGGATTTCCATCCTATGACGGTCTCGAAATACACCAAGGACGCCTACATAGAAGGCCTTCTCCTTCGGTTACCGGATGCTCTCTTCGACTCTGCCTGGCTAAACACGGAATACTATCAGCGCGACCGCCCTCCCCAGCCTTACTTCACCGAGTGAGTGACGCATTTTGTCTTTTCTGCATTCCTGATCTTTGGAATTGCAAAGGTTTGGAGATTTCTTTGATACCCCCCTGCAAAATAGTGCTGCCCCACAGGCACTTGGATTTGAGGGATTCTTTCGCGGCGCGTACTCATATCACTTCCACAACTTCTGGTGAGCCATTTGCCACTTGATCATCGCGTTGTAACTCACTCTGTGTAGGTGGAAACCGTTCGATCCTTCGAGGAACTTCCCAGACCTTGGCTCGCGATTCGTTGAAGGCGAACGCATTGCGCGCCTCAACAACGAGATTGCGTTGAACGCTTCTCGCAATGCACAGGAACCACTGGATAAGATCACGGAAGATAAACGTGACTTAGACTGGGCAACAGTGCTCAAGCGGACCTTTGAGGCGTACATTCGCGGAGAAAGACCGAATATGTACGGCGAATGGCTTCAGTGGTGAGCCTACCCAGCCCTCATAGGCGGTGGTCTTGCGCGGCTTGCGATCATATATAATGTGTGCTGCGGACACCCGGCCGAACTCCCCTTCTGTATACCCGTTCCATTATAGTGTAAAGTACACGTGCTCGCATCTGACCGATCTCAACGTACCACAGCCTTCACTCCATAATTTTGCGTTTATTTTTCATCTATAGTTCGTCCCATGTCCCCGGATGTACAGCGCTGCGAGACCAGGGCATCAACAACAACGGATTTACGAGGGGATTCACACCATCTAATTCATTATGACATCTTATACATCCCATCTGTGTACCTGAGTGAAACCGTTCCTTAACGACCCAAATTGGCATCTAGCGGGGATGTCCAGAAGGTGAGTCGTTCAATCTTTGGCGAGGATCTTGGCCTGGGCCATGTCAACTGTAGATTTGAGGACTGCAATAACCTCTTCGGGCCTGTCCGCACCGAAGATAGCTGTGCCAGCTACGATGACATTGCTCCCTAAGCGGGCGTTATCCCATTAGATTCACCTTGCAGGTGCAAAAATACATGTAGAACATACCCGCTTCTGCGCAGGCGTCGATTGTCTTGGGACTTACGCCTCCATCGACCTCAATGTCTTTGTCAGGAAATCGTGCGCGGAGTTCCGCGACTTTGGGGAGGCAACGGTCGATAAACTTTTGCCCGCCACGGCCTGGTAAAGTTTCCTTTCAGTTTCAGACAGATGTGAGAAAATCGTGGGAACCAAGATCACCAGGGTACACGGTCATGACGAGGAGCATATCGGCGAGCTCGCCGACTTCAGCCGATATCGCAGTGGAGGGCGTGTCCGGGGAGATTGCCACCCCAGCCTTCATGTGTCTCTCATGGATAGAGTGAATAAGGGAGATGGGATCCGCTGCGATACCGTGAGCGTACGGGAACTGGGACTATTGGAGGACGCAAGACTAACACGTAGCCTCAATATGGAAGCAGTACAGGGCTCCACCGGCGTCTGCTATGTCATTTACCCACTGATAGTAGCAGTTCCCGACTGTTATGGACTACGGCAGGCAGCAGGAAGAGGCGTACACCGCACCTTCTCTGGTTCAGAAACCATCATATGACAGTCCATGAAAATCCCTGGTACACCCTTCGAAACGCTCGCAAGAACAGGAGCACCTGCGAAACAAGATGATGGTCAAGGCACAGAGTAAATCTGAGATCGGTAATTGCAGTCACCCATGGTAATGTTTGGGACGAAATGTCTGGAGAATGGGAGTCGTTTGGGCAAAACAGAGGACATGTTCCACGACACTCTTACCCATCCATGACATCTTGGTGAATAAAGGCACTCAGCAAAAGGGTCGTCTATTGGAGGGCACGCTCCACCCAACATACCCATATGAAGCCATTGTGCACCACCTCTCAACATTCGCTTACATTCAGCAGTAAGCTGACCAAAGTCAGAAGCGAGTACAGAAGGTGAAATAATGGCAGGTGGCATTATGATAAGGAGAGACAAGCTATGTCACGACGAATACTCCCCGGACTTGCCACTTGTCAGTGGTCACGTGATTGAAAAACTGCCTTTACAACGCTCATCTAACTTCTAATCGCTCATATCCTTGTTAACCTGCAAAAACTCAAATATGAGCAGATGTTAACCAATACAATACAAAAGCATACATGGGGATTGAAGAAAAGACTGTTAGGTCCCCACGGGTAAGGCTTAACGCGCCTGTTCAGATAGTCATACCCCGGCACCTCGGGCAAATGGCCACCATGTTCCTTCTTAAGGTGCTCTTCATGTTCTGCATGTTCTGCCTCAACATTGCGTACCCAGGCAATGACGGCGACGGCTGCAGTCAGATAAAAAGCCCGTCAGCCATTGGTCGGTGTGGGTCTCATCACAACGTACTGCCAGGGATGCAAACGAAAAAGCTGATAGGCATTTCAGTATGTGAGCATCACAGTATTCAAAATAATACAGACCTGATCCTACGCCAAAGTGCAGTCGTGCCTACAAGGGGTTCAAGTCAATTCGGACTTTTAGGTAGTAGGGACAATATGACGATACCTGCGGCATGGTGCTTGATTGCCTCGCGCTTAGCGACCCATTCAGAGGAGGGTGCGTCGACTACGATAGAATAAGGACGGGTTCTTGAGATGGTGCGCACAGTCGTGCGCGTGCTACGAGCGATGAGAGACATTGGAATTTTATGCAGAACGCGAGACAGCAGAGTAACGAAGCGATTTAAGGCGGCGCTCGGACGAACAACCGAGCTTATGTCATCTTCATTCACGTGACGTGTAAGCGAAGGTGACGCGTCGCGACTGGCCTCTGGCCCAATAGAACAGAGGCGCGCGCACTCATTCAAGTACCGTTAACAGATGGTTCCTCGTCCACAGTCCTCAGCTGCTGGTGTACTTGCATTGCTGGTAGAGCAGGAACCCCTGCTCAAGCAGCATGCACTCAAGACCCTGATATCTCTCGTTCCACAATTTTGGGCTGAGATATCTGAGCACATCGCAGTCATGTATGTGCTCGACATTTATCCCAAGGTTTATGTCTCACAAGAATACAGCGAATCTCTCTACGAGAGCCCAGATCTACCTATCGAGGCGCGCAACTCAGCCGCCCTTCTCGCCAGCAAAGTGTATTACTATCTCGAAGAATATGACGAAGCCCTGACCTTCGCACTTGGCGCGGGAAATGCTTTCCAACCCGACAGCAGCATGCCTGGGGACGAAGAATATATCGAGACATTGATATGTGGGGCCTTATCCCTTGACCCCCGGGCTTCTACTGAAATTAAGCTTTTGCAGCCAAGGCCATAGACAGATACATCGAAGCTCGGGTGGAAGAGCAGCCAGGTGCTCAAGCAAAAGTCGACCCTCGTCTGCAAGATATCATAGAGAGCATCTTTTCCCATTGCATCCGAAATGGAGAATATAAGCAGGTAAGTCCCAGTCGCGCATCTATGTTACCGTCTCACCAAAAGCGTGCATTGCAGGCTATCGGTATCGCTCTAGAATCTCGTCGTTTGGACATAATCGAGCAGCTATACGAGAAGACCCAGGACAGCAGTCTGCTCGCTTATTCAATGGAAGCCGTGCTCGACAACCATTTCCCACTGTCATATCGTGATCAAGTGCTCAATTTCCTCTATCCGCTTTTCCCATCACCCACAATAGACTCCAAATCTCCATATATACATTCCCTAACACGCCTTGTGGTTACTCTGAGCAACCCTGCGCTCACTGTGTCCCTACTGGAATCTCTAGTGCCGAAGGAAAAGCTCGTTGCATATCAATTAGCTTTCGATTTGGTGGAAGGCGGCGCGCAGGATTTCTTAGAGGCTGTACGGCATGAGCTACCCGCGGGAGACGAGGTACGGTTGACAATGATTCGAACAATTTTTGTAATAAACATGACGAGACCAGACCTCAAGCCCTATTTTTGAAACTCTTCGCAAGATTCTGGGTGGACGGGAATCTGTAAAGCTCTACCTTGAGTTCTTGAAGAAAAACAACAGAGCCGACCTCTTAATCTTGAAGCATACAAAGGTGCTTCGGTATTTACTTGAAGCATTTTCGATGAATCTGAATCTCCGCATTTCAGGACACTCTCGAACCGCGTTCATCTGTTTACCACAATGCAGTCACCTTTCAAAACGCTTTCATGCATGCTGGCACGACTTCAGACACCTTCCTACGAGACAATCTTGACTGGCTCAGCTATGCTTCTAATTGGTCCAAGTTCACCGCAACCGCTGCGCTCGGAGTTATCCACAAGGGCAATTTTGAGCAAGGCATGGTCATCCTAGGACCGTACCTTCCCGGCGAAAATGGAGGCGAAACTAATCTGGCTGGTGCCGCGTATTCAGAGGGTGGAGCACTGTTTGGGCTCGGCCTCATCAACGCAGGTGTGGGCGCCATTAGTTCGGGGGGGAGAGGTCAGACAATAGAGGTTTACCTCCGCAACATTCTCAAGGCTGCTCAAGGCGAGGTCGTCCAACATGGCGCAGCCCTAGGTCTGGGTATCGCGGGTATGGGTGGACGTAATGTGGAGGCATACGACGATTTGAAGCAAACCCTCTTTACTGATACTGCTGTTGGGGGCGAGGCTGCTGGATACGCAATGGGTCTTATCATGCTGGGCACTGGTGACTCTACGTATGCAAATGAGATGCTCACTTACGCACGCGAAACTCAGCACGAGAAGATTATTCGCGGACTGGCTGTTGGATTAGCATTCCTGTACTTTGGCCGTCAAGATCAAGCAGACGAGATCGCGAAAGAATTGTTGGCGGAGAAGGTCAGTCAACTCTCTGTTACAATGCCACGTCTTACACTTTTACAAGGATCCCATTCTTCGGTACGGCGGCGTCTACACTCTCGCGCTCGCCTATGCAGGCACACCCAACAATGATGCCGTTCGTCGATTGCTGCACACCGCTGTTTCGGATACCTCGGACGACGTTCGCCGGGCTGCGGTCACGGCTCTCGCTTTCCTACTCTTCAAAAACCCTCGTCAGGTTCCTCGAATCGTACAGCTCCTTAGTGAGAGCTATAATCCCCATGTTCGTTGTGGTGCGACACTTGCTCTTGGCATTGCCTGTGCCGGAACAGGTCTTCAAGACGCTATCGAGATTCTCGAACCAATGACGAAGGATAGTGTGGACTTCGTTCGACAGGGGGCATTCATTGCTCTCGGTATGATCCTTGTGCAGCAATCCGATGCCTCCTCCCCTTCTCTGGCCTCAATTCGAACAATGTACGCCAAAATTGTGGCTGACAAACACGAAGACCCAATGGCTCGATTCGGCGCCGCTCTTGGCCAGAGCTTTATCGATGCGGGGGGGCGTAATGTGACCATTAGCTTGCAAAGCAGGGCAGGCACCAAGAATACGAGTGCCATCGTTGGGATGGTAATGTTCTGCCAGTTCTGGTATTGGTATCCACTCGCACATTGTGCCAGCCTGGCATTCCAACCAACTGGTATCATCGGCTTGACGGAGGATCTCAAAGCGCCCAAATTCGATTTCATCTCAAACGCAAGGCCCAGCTTGTTTGCATACCCATCATCGATGAAACCACCGAAGAAAGAAACTACGGCGAAGTTCACAATGGCAGTCCTTTCCACTACTGCGAAAGTAAAGGCGCGGGAGAGGAGAAAGGCTGCTTCGGAGGACGCGGCAGAAGCTGTAAGTGACTAATTCTGGCGTTCGAAGCATTTAAATATTTAACATTCGGATCCAGGACATCAGAAAGGAGGGAGACGTCGAGATGAAAACTGATGAAGCGCCATCAGGACAGCACGGGGATATCTCACCTATCAATGAATCCATCTCAAACATTCCAGAGGGCCAATCCTCAGAACCCAGGACTCCCAATAAGCGCAAAGAGCCAAGCTGGGAGAGCCTCCCAAACTTCTCACGGGTCACTCCGGCGCAGTTCCAGTATGTCGTCTTCCCGCCGAGCAGCCGGTATCAGCCAGTGCGTCCAGTTTCAGCACGCGAACCCGCGATCAAAGCAGGGAAAGGAGTGGCAGGTGCACAAAAGACGTCGCAGCCTGAGAGGTATGCTGGTGGTGGCGGGATTCTATTGTTGGTGGACGTGCGTCCGGGTGAACCACAAGAATTCATCGAATTAAGCACAATTGTCCCACCAACGCCTCAAGGCGCACCTTCAAGTAACGCTGGGACGTCGACGACCGCAGTGGCAAGAACTGACCGAAACATTGCTCTTGACGCAAATGGACCCGAGGCTGAGGTGCCAGCACAATTTGAGGTGAGTTTAGGCTTAATGGTGTCGATCTGAGATGGTGAGCTGACGAGCGAAATTAGTACCCGTTTGATGACGATGACGCATAAAAATGTTTAATTATTGTGTAGTTGGAAATTTGTGGTCAATTTAATTCTTAAAAAAAGAAATGAGCGTGAGCGTGACTCACATGTGACGAGATGAGGAATTGTTTGTGGTCGCGTTTTCCCCGGTTTTTTATCATCGCGTTTCTGGCTTAATCGCCTCGAATTCTTGTTTGACTGCCACCACCATTCCCTCTTCTCTATCGCCATGGCTGATCGTACGAACGCTAATCGTAGGGAACGTGCGTCCACCTCTCCCCCCTCTTCATCGTGCCCATATCTCAACAGCATCCAATCATAGAATACAAGGCAAAGGCTCTTAAACAGGATGAACTCAGGAAACGTCGTGAAGAGCAGCAGGTCGAGATCAGGCGGCAGAAAAGAGAGGAAAACATTGCCAAGAGGCGCAACTTTGTTGCCACAGCTGCCATTGACTCCGATGAAGAAGCATCTTCTGGGGCTTGGGAGAGTCCTGTCCGCGTCATTTCCTAATATTACATACATCCAGATGCTCATCTACTCTGCAGCTCGACGAAGACATGATAAATGGCGTTTTCTCCGACGATCCCGAACGCCAGCTTGATGCCACGACTAAGTTCAGGAAGCTTCTTTCAAAAGAGAAGAATCCGCCAATTGAAAAGGTCATAGAGTGTCGCGTCGTTCCTCGTTTCGTCCAGTTTCTGCGGGAAGGACACTCTATGCTTCAAGTAAGTACCGTACCTTTCTCTCCTCTCCTTATATCCTCTCGGATGTATCCTGAGCCCCTTTGTACAGTTTGAAGCTGCCTGGGCTTTGACAAATATAGCATCCGGCACTCAAGAACACACCCAGGTGGTGATAAAGGCTAGTGCTGTGCCTGAATTCATCAAACTCCTTACGTCCCCTGTGTTGGATGTCAGCGAGCAGGCTGTGTGGGCATTGGGTAACATCGCAGGAGACAGCCCTCAATGTCGGGACTACGTTCTCCAGCAGGGTGCTCTCCGGCCATTGTTGAGTCTCCTGAGTGAAAATCACAAGATCTCCATGCTCCGCAATGCTACATGGACGCTGAGCAACTTCTGTCGTGGAAAGTCCCCTCAACCCGACTGGGAATTGGTTTGTTTATCACCTCGTAACATCCATTCCACTCTGATGCTTGGTTTCCTTAGATTGCCCCTGCCCTCAACGTCTTGACAAAGCTTATCTACTCCATGGATGACGAGATTCTCATTGACGCTTGTTGGGCTATATCTTATCTTTCCGATGGTTCCAACGATAAGATTCAGGCTGTCATTGAATCCGGCGTGTGTCGTCGTCTCGTTGACCTTCTTATGCACCCTTCCACATCCGTTCAGACCCCGGCACTACGCTCAGTCGGTAACATTGTGACGGGAGATGACTTGCAAACTCAGGTCGTAATTGCGTCCGGCGCGCTGCCAGCACTCTTATCGCTACTATCCTCACCGAAGGACGGCATTAGGAAGGAGGCCTGTTGGACGATCTCTAATATCACAGCCGGGTCACCTCCCCAGATTCAAGCTGTCATTGAAGCCAATATCGTCCCTCCTCTCATTAATATCCTCTCCAACGCAGACTTCAAAACCCGAAAGGAAGCATGCTGGGCGATTTCCAACGCTACGTCGGGTGGCTTGCAGGAGCCATCTCAGATCCGATACCTGGTTTCACAGGGCTGCATCAAGCCTTTATGCGACCTCCTTACGATGATGGATAACAAAATTATTCAGGTTGCACTTGACGGTTTAGACAATATCTTGAAGGTGGGGGAGAATGACAAGCAGGCCGCAGGTCCCGGGACCATCAATAAGTACGCGCAATATGTGGAGGAAGCAGGCGGCATGGTCACTATTCACAACCTCCAGCAACACGACAACATCGATATTTACAAGAAGGCTTTCAATATCATGGACAAGTACTTCCCTGATGAAGAAGAAATGGACGCAGGCGTATCGGCAGCTACAGTCGATGCTAGCGGCGCATTCTCGGTAAGTAACGAGTGTCACCCGTGCCTCGCTTTGATTAACAGGCTCTTTTGCTAAGTTTGACACCGCGAGCAATGCCCCGCAAGGCGGTTTCAGCTTCGGCCAGTGAAGGTCTGCCTGTCGTCATTAGTCACGTCCCTTCCGTTTCTTTACGGCCGTTCATGTCCAATACGCCACTCTTGTCTGTCACTTGTTCTCTAGTTAGCTGACGGTTTCTATGAATTACATCCCCGATAAACCTCTTTTTGAAGTTCTGTGCTCTCTTCTTCGTCGACTGCTGTTGCACTATATTTTCATTTTGTTCTCATGATTGGACGACATTTCAAACATCATAGATATCTCATGTTGTGTCAGGTATACGACAGTAGAAGAAAGGTAACACAAGCAATGTACTTTTGGATTCTCCTATTTACGGAGCCTGATCCCGGCCCGAGCGATACGCCCACACTCGCGTCTTGAATGGCTTCTCAAATCTTGCCCCTTGGTAAAAAGTCCTGTCTCCTTCGTTTCTTATGATGGTTGACCATAAAGCGGGTGGCAGAACTCATAGATAGGTGCATCGGTTCGCGCATATGGGTGATTATGAAAAATGAGCACGAATTCACTGGAACTCTGCTTGGGTTTGACGACTTCGTTAGTAAGTCCTTCAATCACTTCCCAACTCATCATCAGAATGTATCCTCTTCTCCCTTCTTGACAGATATGGTTCTCGACGACGTTACAGAGTAGTGCGTTGCACCTTTTTATTCGTTTGTCAGGGCCTCAAGGTCGTCTTACATGCACACAGTGAAATGACTCCGAAGGGTCGCAAGACGACGAAGCTTGCGCAGACACTTCTGAACGGGAACAATATATGCATGGTAACGATTCATCTTTCTTGTATATCACACAACCTGTGTTGACGACGCACTTCTCTTTAGCTGGTACCAGGGAGCGATGGGCCAGAACAAGCTTAAGCAAATAGTACAGTGGTTCACTGGCATCCTTCTGGAACATCGCGTCGCTCATGGTTTTCGGCCCGTCGGGTACCAAGCTATGACTTTGTATTGTACAGTACCTTGCAGTGAAACGTCCCTTCGCCGTGAGGCAGATGATCTGAGCGCACGGTTTCTCTTCCTGCAAGTTTTCAGTATATTCATCATGGATCCGAACCCAACAAAGTATCAGAGAGTCGAAGGTGTCAATTCACGCCCCTTCCCTCTCGTGAACTGACTAGCGTAACTTCTGTTGAGAGTGATCCATCTCAATATTTGTGTGCCCAGACAGACTCCCTGGGTTCAGAGTCACGTGACTCCATTGCTGGACAGCGACTTGCATGGCTCGTAATTCTTAGCCACGACGCAATAATGCCTGTCCGTCTCCGCCTGTCATTGCACGGCACTAGGAACAACCGCATCTTCCATCTCGTCGCCGTCGACCTTCGAAAACGCAGGGATGCGAAGCCCATAGAGATGCTCGGGTTATATAATCCCCGTCTACACCTCGGCCAGGAGCACAAAACGATGCATTGGAGCGTGGAACGAATAAAGTACTGGCTCGAAAGGGGCGGAGCTCTCCCCAGCAAGCCAGTTGTAAAGCTTCTCGAAAGGGTTCGTCTTTCTCACATACTCTTTCTTTTCTCCGCGTTCTGAAACGTGTCATAAGGGGGGTATTATTCCCTCAAACTCAAAATACCATCCAAAATCACGAGAACCAACCCCTACCCCTTCAAGTGGCACAGACAAAACGTCTCCATCCGTACAGCCGTCGCCTCCATAAGGATGCCACAAACCATCGATGGAGGAGGGTGGGGGAGGTGGAGAGAGGTCTCTATATAATGGTCGTGGCGCCTCCTCTCATACAAGACCAGCGCAGAACGAGGCACGAGATGTACATCTACACGTTTTCTATTGCTCTTGCAATACTCATGTGCGCTCCAACAAGGCGACGATGTCGGGACGCTGAGCAATCGTCGCCAGATCCGATGCCGTATATCCATCCGTGTCCTGTCATATTTCACCTTGTTAGATTTTTACGAATAGCAAAAAAAAGTTATAATGGGGCAGAGGGCGCGCTCACTTTGAGTGTTTTATTGGCACCGTGCTTGAGCAACAGCTCGATCGTTGCGACGTTTCCTCGATCTGCAGCCAAATGTAGCGCGGTGTATCCCTGATAATGAGGGCTACGTAGAAGACAGCATCCCAAGGCAAAAGGCCGACTACTTACATATTCATCACGCGCATCAATATCCAAGTCTTGGGAGGCATCGAGAAACGCAGACATAGCGGCGACGTCGTCTTCCATCGCATAGTCGTGCAGTCCGATTGGGCCTTGATTGTCGATTTTGGGTGGGGAAATGACGCTGACGGAGACCCCCATTGCCGTCCCACCACTGCTCTCTTCGGCCTCCTCCGTCACCGCTTCAGCGCCGGTGCTCCCCTCTTTCCACCCTAGACTCCTTGCAATGGTCAAATATCGGTGTTCTGCTTCAGAGGGACGTCCCTCGTAGGTTTCAGCTGCTAGTTTCCATGCATCCCATTTTGCGCAGCCAGAAATGTCAAAGAATGATGGACGTTTTGTATTTGGCGATGGAGAGACGGTAAGCAGCTTGAAGAGACCGTAAAGCTATACAACATAAACAACCCGAAAGTAACAAATTATGTCAGGAACCTGAGCTGGTAAACGAATGTGCGGATGGACCTCCAGTTTTACAGAGTTGGATACTTGCGCCAATGAAGATGCACTGGAAAGGTATGACGCGGCCTCATTGAACGCAGGCGACGGAGAGTAGAGGGTAGTCATCTCGACTGTGTGGTTCTAAAGTGTTTTCAGGTTCACGTATGAATTTCCAAAGCGAATTACACTCTATTATGTAACCAATAAGGGTTATTAACGTGTTAGCATTTATGCGAGTCCAGCAGCTTGCACCGCCTTAGAAGCGGGTCAGTGTCGGCGATCCTCGGGTGACGTACTTAGGTTACTCACCTTAAGCATCTCAGACCCGATCTTTGCCGGGCTGTCAGTCACAATGACCCCGGCCCTTTGGAGGGCTGCGACCTTGTCGGAAGCGGCACCTGAGGGACAGTGTCAGCTCGGAGCGCGGGCGAATGCTAGATTGTGCGATGAAAATCACCTTTTCCACCAGAAATGATGGCACCAGCATGACCCATACGGCGACCAGGTGGGGCCGTGCGCCCAGCGACGAATCCGACTACAGGCTTTGGCTTTGCGCGTGTTAGGTTGTATTTCTCTAGGTATTCTGCAGCATCTTCCTCCATAGTACCGCCAATTTCACCAATAATAACGATACCTACTCTGATTGAGCCCCGCAACGTCTTTATTAATTTGGTCGCGAAATCCTTACCGTCGGTATTTTCATCCTCGAGGAGGACCTTGATCACATCAACATGTTGTGTTCCGGGGAAGGGATCACCGCCAATTCCGACACAAAGAGATTGCCCGAGACCGGCGTTAGTTGTCTGTGCGACCGCCTCATAAGTCAGCGTCCCGGAACGAGATACGATACCTGTCCACACGTAAGAGTCAGATAAAACAAAAGAAAAAAAAGTGGGCAAATTCTGGTGCGCACCGATTCGGCCGGGTTTGTGAATGTGACCGGGTTGGATGCCCATTTTGCATCCCAAGGGATTGATAATGCCTGGGCAGTTGGGACCCACGAGACGTGACTTTGACTGGCTTTTCAGCGCGTTCACGACCTAAGGAAGGGTTCATGAGGAAGTCGACCTCGACCCTACAAACAAGGAAGCCCAAAAAATTAAAATGCAGACATACCCGAATTTCGTCCGCCTGGGGGATGCCCTCGGTAATGCAAACAATGAGGCCAATCTCGTTCTCGATTGCCTCGATGATGGCGTCGGCAGCATTCGGCGGGGGTACATACAACACCGACGCGTCTGGCTGGGTCTCACGAACGGCCTGCAGATGATGATGGAGGGTGAATGCGCGCTCATGATTGAACACAGCGTATATGGTATGCGCGAACAGAGCATCCCTACCTCCTTCACCGACCCGAACACTGGCAGACCGAGATGTGTCTGGCCGGCTTTCTTCGGGGAAACGCCGCCAACCATCTTGGTCCCGAACGCCAGCGCCTCTTTCACGTGGAAAGTTCCCTGTCCTCACACCAACAAACGTAAGATGATGATACGCACATTTCTGAAGCAATGAAACTCACAGTCTTTCCGGTGAACCCTTGGCAGAGGACTTTGGTGTCCTTATGGATGCGGAGGTTCTGGATGGTACTCTCATAACTCCGTCTGGTGGCAGACTCAGAGAATGCCCGGCGTCCAGCTGAGACCGTGGTCAGCATAAGGATTGAAACACGCAACGCTGAAAACGAACCGCTGGTTGCCAGCGAATGACTAAAGCGAGATAACATGTTGGTGGAGGTATGAAGCAGTAGCGTAAACGACGAAAGTACCGATCCGGTAGACAGCGAGGGAGAGGAATTATATAATATCATTTTATAAGGACATAGCTTTGTTTATGCGGCGTCACAAGGACAAAGTACAAAAAATCAATAAAATTTTCACTTCACCCTTCCCAACCCATCAATCAAGTGGGACCACTTTCCTGCGATCCCTCGTCTTGCGTGACGCACGATGAATTCCGAGAACCGCATACTTCACTTTGTCATACTGCTTAGCACGAATTGCACTACGAGCCGATCAGCTATAGTGTTACAGTTGCGGAGAAGACGATAAGACGTACTCGCCAAGGTCCTTCATGAATCGTACTTTGGCATCCTCGGGGGCAGAAGTCACGGGAATGCCTTGTAAAATTACAGGCGCCCATTGTTGTAACTGTCCGGGCCATAGCGATGCCAGTACTCGAAAAAGGGTGACGATGATGGATGCAGTCTCTTCGGGGAAGTCTCCGACGAGGCCTGTCAGAAGGAGGCTAGTGAACTCGAAGCCCTCCTTATCGACAGTCTGATTGATGGTTTGGGCGTAGAGAGGAAACTTTGGAGGTGGGGGTTTGCGGGGGTCCGGAGTGAGAGAGTCATGCGTTAGGATCATACGGATAAGATCTAGTGACGCGAATATGGTGTCTGTTTGAATGAGTGTAAGGGCGGCAAGAGCAATGTGGAACGCAGCAGGGAACGCTGAAGACTCGAAAAATATATCGGGCGCAAATTCCACCATGTTCATGAGCATTCGGATATAGTCCTCGAGTACTACACGTTCCACCAGTCAGTCCTGAGTACGACGGTGAAAAGTAGTGAATGCTCACCGTCGGGCAACATAGCCGCCGACTTCTCTCGCAGCATAGTAAGGAGCTTTTGCGTTGATCGTTCGTATACATCCCTGACTGCGTCCCGTAACAACGGGTCCTCCTCGTTACCGAATCTGCTGTGGATCTTGCTCGCAATCCAGAGGTAACATGACAGTCCTGACGATGCGAAAGATGCGGACATTCTTCCAAGAACATCTGACGCAATCGGCAACACCGTTTCTCCAAAGAGATTGAGAGCATGGCGAAGGACACGTGTGACATGCTCAGCGCTGTCATAGTCCGAGCCGTGCTTAGCTAGGAACGCATCAAAGACGGGCCACACCTCTTGACAAAAGCCCTGACAGGAAGATGGGAGCCGTTCGCCGAAGGAGCCGACGACATGTAGCATGACTTCTAAATTTGCCAGGCCATCTTTTATTTGGGGATCTTGCATGAGCGAATGATTACAAAAGACAAAGACGAAACGTACTGCCAACTTCTTGGAGCTCTTGCTTGGTCACGGCACCGGGCTTGCTCGCACTGGTGAACACACCAGCGAGAATGGTAGAAGCGAACGTCTTGAGCGACTGTGCCGCTTGGTCCATAGGCATTGCCGAGATGACATGAGCGATGGCTTCGTATACGACAACCCTGTCCTCTTGCACGAGCTTCGTCCCGACGTTGGCAGTAAATGCATGCAACTCCGAGATGAAAGGTACCAGATGCTTCCGAAGCACAATTAGAAATCGCCGGTGACATGCGAAGGCAGCACACTATACCTGTTTGCAGTCCTGACAGAGGTACTTGAGAGCCTGCCCAGCTGCTCCGATGACGTCTTGGTCCGTATCCTCGAATCCCGCAGAGATATACTGCAGCGACGGACTAATGTAATCGGGATGGAAGCTTATCCATTCCGTATATCTAGAAATTATTAAGAGGGCGGCATAACGTATCCGGGTATGGGTTGGTAGCGTCGGGATGAGTTGCATGATTATGGGCACCGCATGCTCGTCTTTTGAATTGACTTCTGCGCCCATGGACCGCATCGCAAATAGAGGCGCCTCGACATTTTGCCAGGGCGTATCAGGACCCTGAGCCAAAGACGCCTGAACTAGTTGCAGGGTCTCCATCAAGCATTGTTCGGTGCCCAACACATAGCAACAATCCTTCAGAGTGTCGCCCATAACATGGCGGAACGATCGAAAGTCGTCCATCTCCCGACTGGTCAACGTGGAGGAATCTAATGGGAAGTGGAGATGCTTGATCATGACGGTTATCAGTGACTTGTACGCGTCGCGCAACAGCGGTGGGATAGACGCTCTCTTGCCGATACTCTGCGCAAGCCGCATCCAGAAAGGGAACGTGATGGGCACGATATCCAAGTCGTCGTACGCGGAACATTGCCCGATGGCCTCCACGATGGGGAAAAAGGTCTCCGTGTGTTGCAGGATGAGGAATCGGTAGGTTTCGCCCGCTTCCGAAAATATGCGCGCATAGCCCCGCATCCTTTCTTGATCCTCATTCGCAGTGGCCAGAGTGGCCTTGAGTGCCATGACCTTGGGGACAATGCGTTCGATGACGGGCATATTATCGTCGATTTCTTGGGTTTCATGAATGAGGTCGCAGATCGCGTTCGTGGCAGACTCGAAGAGCTGTTCGGAGGCCAATGCTTGAAAACAGAACTCGAAGATAGGCGACTCTGCGACATCGACGGCCGCCATTTCGCCTGCGGTGAGCCAGCTTCTGAGGCAGGCAAATACTTGGCTCTGGATAGCATGGGTGACGCCTGTAATAGTTGCCACCCAATTACATGAGCAGGTGTCACTAGAGGGGCATGGACTCGCCACTTACCCGGGGCTTGCAAATATATGGAAAGCATCTCAAGAACCTGCTTTGAACAGTTACTCAACAGCTGCGCGCTCCTCTCCGTATATTCCTGGTCCTACAGAAAGAAGATCGACTTCAACACCAGGCGCAAGTGAGATTACGTCGGGTCCAACGCACCGTGACAGGAATTTTGGTATTCGAAATGAGCTCCTCGGGCAGAACAGTCAGAAACTGCAGTAGAACCGGGACCATGGAGGGGTTCTGCCCATAAGAGTCGATCAAACCCTCCACCGCGCTCGTCCAGGTGGGTAGTTGCAGCGCAAGTCCTGAGAGAGCTAAGCAAAGCTGTAGGATGATCGCGCGGGGGCCATCCTTGAAGTATTCGAGGGCGGCAATGATAGTATCGCGTAAAGGGAACAGTTGCGCAGGATCGACTTGTGCTAGATCGTACGTAACCTGCCAAAACCGTGAAGTTAGACGAGAGACGACTGAGGATTAGTTGCCAACCTTTGTCCTGAACGTTTGGGCGGCAAATAGCTTTGCAGCGGGGGGCGCATCTGGTGATCTTAGGATAAGGTTACAGGTCGTCCATGCTTCAGACTATGGGAACGGGCGGATGGTGGCGAGTCAGAAGTCGTGGTCGAGGGTCCACTGGAGAAAGTGTAATTACTGAGTGTTGAAAGTCCTGCAGCCAGGCATTCGCTTTGTCCAAGGAGGCTTTATCAGGAGCACGGGTGAAAACATCCAGGGCTGCGAGAAGGGCCTGAATGTCGGCCATGGTGGCTAGATGGAGAGGTTTTCGAGGTTGTCGTTTGAAGTAAAGAGACAATCGGAACGGAAAGGGTCTGAATCAGGCAGTGTTGTTGAGCGGTGGTGGCCACAGCTTGATCTTGTCACAATCAGACTTTTCGGTCCTCGTCCGCACACACCACCGTGGGACCACATTCTACACCATATCTCACACAGAATCAAAGATCGGACAGCACTGGCGCGCTATGGTATCATAAAATTGTCATCGGAATCGGAAAATAAAAACCCATCGCCGTCCTAAACAACAATGCAACGGGGGCTCCTGCGAAAACGAGAACGAGAGGAAGGGAGGTACTCATACTGAATCGAAGCTGCGGCGAAACATGCCAGGGATATCCGTGAAAACGAGTGACGAGTGCCAAACGCACAAGAGCCGGGACACAATAGACAAAGTAGAGAGGGGAGAGTGTAGGATACTAGAGCTAGACAAGGTGGCGCAGATAGCAATAGACACGCCATGAAATGGAATGCATGAATGACGATGCACACTTTCCGGACAGAAGAGAAAAAAAAAACCATATCTGTTTGACCGTTCAAGGACGGAGGAAACCTTTCCTTGTTTTCTGCTATTAAGACAATTGTGTCACTCGTGGTCGCGCAATGAAAACTAGACTGTATCTCACCGTCCCTTTCTCGGGCGTCAACGGCCTGCCTGCCTCGATCTTCCGCTTCTTCTCCTCGAGATCCAGCCGTTGCTTTTCCAAGGACTCCTTCATCTCCCGATGTCTCGCGTAAAGCTCCTCCTCCGACTGCTTCAACTTGGCTTCCTTTTCTTGCACCTTCTGTTGGAAGACCATCTTCATCTCGGCTTCCATCTTGGCCAGCTTGGCTTCGTGGAGCACACGCTCTTCCTGCATGCGCAAGGCCGGGCTATCAAAGTGGATGGTAAGACGGGATAGAGAGAAAACAAAACAATGGCTCCATACTTGACTTCCTTGAAGACACTCGAGTCTTGCGCCACACCCATGCTGATTAATTTTTCCGTCCGCCAGTTCTCGTAGAGGAAATCGTTAGTATACTCCCTAAGTTCCTCCATGTATGTTCGTATCAGCATCTGGCGGAGCTTGACGAAGTCGCAATGGTCCTCATTGTCAACCTCGATGATACCCCAAGGGTAGGACCGTCCGCGAACTTCACGACCACCAGGAGCTATGACCACCTGATCGGAACCAACGACTGCGAAAGGGATTTTGCTCGCAATTTCCTCCGCCTCCGTAATGCTCTCCTCATCTTCGTTCTCGTAAGTAGGGGCTTGGAAAATGTGGATATTGTGATAAGCTATATCCGCAAGAATCTAGGGCTCAAGTGAGTGACAGGGGTACATCACCAAGGTGATGTCATTGGCTTACCCTCGCCTTGAATTCTGCAACTTCGTCGTCGGTCAACGTATCTGCCTTGGCGATGACGGGGATAAGGTTGACTTTGGTATGAAGCCGACGCATGAATTCGATATCGAGGGGCTTCAGCCTAAAATGATACCACCGTTACAGGCATCTACGTCCGACCAATGAAAAAAAATACACTCACGCGTGACCGGTTGGCTGGATGAAGTACAAGCAGGCATGGACGCGATTATCCGCGATTTTTAGCCTGTTGACACGGTTTTCCTGCTCCAGATACGAATCGAACCGAGCTTCAATGTTCTCAACGATGGGCTTCCAGCTAGAACGGGATCCAATTCGCGTGAGGGGAGATATGACGGGTGAGACGGACAGATTCCATGTACCTGTCATCGTTGTTGACAAAGTCACCAAAGCCGGGGGTGTCAACCACGGTAAGACGGAGACGAACACCGTTTTCCTCAATGTCTGAAATCGACTCACGTGGTCAGGGTGGCGTAGCGGCTAATGGAGAAAGATGCCATTTACCTGCGCTGATGCTTTGGATGGCAACCGTTTGAGGTCGTTCAGCATGAGGGGCGAGAGGCTCCTTGGGGGGATAGAGCACGGTATTGAAAAGTGTGTTGACCAAGGTCGACTTTCCCAAGCCAGATTCACCTGAATATAAATAGAATTGAGAGAAGGGGCCAACGAAAAGGAGGGCAATGGGTCGTACCGACGACCATCACATTGAACTGGAAACCTTTTCGCACGCTCTTACGGTGGACCTGGTTGGGAAGGTTGGCAAAGCCGACATATCCCATGAGTTTCTTGCGAATAATTGGAGTGACGCCGTGCATATTGCCTGGGAGAGAGGGACTTGAACCATTTGGCAAGGAGCCGTTGGTATTTGGGGAAAGGTCGCCGGTGCGGGAGGACACGTAGGAGTCGGTCATCTGGAGTAGAAAGGAAATAAGGAAGAGGTCGAGAAAAGAAAGGAGGGGTAAAGAGGGGAAAAAAAATACTTTTGAATTGTCGAGGACGACTGGAGGAAGGAAAGAAGGGACCGCGGTGAGTTGTTGGCCTTGTTTGTCTTTGCCTTTCTTGGTCAACCGCGGCTTTGGCAACAGAACGTCCAACTGGGCAACTCTCGCTTCCCGCCGCTTAATGTATTTGGGCCACTCACCAGTCGGATCCCTTTCATCTCCATTTCCTGCGATTCCTCGACCACAACCCTACTCACCTCGCTTTTATCGATACCACCATGCTCCTTCCATGCGGTCTACCCCTCCTATCCTTTCCCTCTTCCGGTCACCGCGTTGCTACCTCTGATCTCGCCACTTAATTTCCTCCCCACGCCTCTGCATTAATATACATGTCAAAGTACCTGTCTGCATGAGCAACGTCTTCCGCTCTCACACCGTCACCATCCCTCCATTCCGTCTCTCCCAACGGTCCCATATTGTCACCTGTCTGTTTCATCTGAATCTGATCACACGTGTGGTCCCCCTTTTTCCTTGCCTCCTTCTGCCCTTGCACGCGTCGCGTCTCTGTCTCTCGCCATGCAATTTCCTCCCCCATTTTGATCACCGCAAGCTGGGCCCTTCGTAAACCATTACCCCCACCACCCTGTGACGTCCCTCCCGGCGAAGGACTTGGCATTCCGGGTCTGTTCATGTTCCGCCTCCTTTGTCTTCGGATGACCCCGCCGTTCGCTTCACCCACGCCGTAAATCGTCCGTCCCGTCCGTCCGAGACCGATCCCCAGTCCGGAGCTGCTTGCCCGTATCGTATGCGGGCATTCTTCGGCATCCATTCTCCGCCGATGTGGTATGTTCTTGACGTTCTTCGTAAACACGGTCGTCATTGCCAAATCTTTGGCGTATTTTTTCCGGTGCGGCGGGCGCTCCGCGGTTTTGAGCTTCTTCGTGGATGAGGGCATGTTAGATGGGGAAAGAAGAGATGGTCGTAGTCGTTGTGACAAATACACTGCCATCAATGCAGCTCGGGCATCAGACGATTCGCGTGGCATGGCAAAAGTGAAAGCGTGAAGGTAGAGGAGTGCTGGGTTTTTCCTTGTTGCTAGCACAGGCTTGCCGACAGCGCGTTTTTTATATATTCTGTAGCTCGCTCAATTGTGAATAAAGTGTCTCGGCTTCCGCCTCGAGGCGCTTTGCGCATTACTACAGTGACAAGGTGGCCGAGCGGACCAAGTGGTCGATCTTTGTTCGAGAGCGCTAAATGAGGACAAAAGTGGCTTGTGTGTGTGTGCCACAGTGGCGACCTCCACATCTGGTTGCGCTTGTGACCTTCGCAGACAGCCCACGTTCTCCTGGGCGCATCACCACGCCGTGATGTGGTGGGGCAGACTTTCCCTCTCGTTGTGACCGTAGCAATGCCAATACGAACACCACATACATATTCCGTCAAGCGGTCTTCAAGCGCTTCCAGGTTTTATTTGACGTCAGCACCCCACACATGGCTACACCCGCCCGGCATCGTCGGTCATGAATCATTCCGTTTTCCCTCCAGTTCGGTCGTGAAGCACTCGTGAATCTACAATCAATCGCTCTCTCTCTCTCTTATCATGTTCCTGTGGGTAGCGTGGGTTAATGTGAGCCATCAAAGGGGCCAACCCTCGGTCGTAATCGCAGCAATGATGGCAAGGCACGGAGCTTCCTTTCCGTCCGGCGTCTAAGCGTAAAGTTGCACCATCGTCGAAATTTTTTTCTCTGGCAGCTAGTAGATAATAACTTCAGTGTCACTTGTCCGTCTTTGACGGCTCGCAGACCGACTTTACCGAATGGGTTTACTCTACCAACAGCTTCCCACGACCTTTTAGCCCGTTCGGCATCGCACGGGGAATACTGTATGAGCATCGAACCAGGTTCGAAGCCACGCACAGTTCCGGGTCTTGGCACGCAGCCATCATACTCCTTGCTTTAAGGGACAGGTTCTCAGAAGAACGTATCTCGTTTGCGGGCATGGATCTGACTTCTGTCCCTTTTAATATCGCACAATGCCCTCGTCGGCCGCCTGATCAACACTCACCACGGATGGAATCGATCTCGTGGGCTACGCGTCAGAATGGGCATAGCTTTAGCCTTACCGAGTTGCCCGTGGCAAAGTACCTACTTAGCAATAGCAATATCCGGCCGGAGCTCTGGTGGTCGTCGCCTATCCGCTGTCCGCTTTGCCGTGCGTTCCAGCCAAAGATGAATTACAGAGAATGGAGCCACAACTTACGTTCGAGTCGTAGGTTATCGTTAGACGCTACCTTTATTTCACTGTCCGCGAAAATTAGCCATCAAAGCGTTACGAGGGGGTCTCGGCCTGAGTACACGCAGTACGGACAGCGAGCGTAACATTCACGAGATGTGGCCAACAGAGACCGTCTTCTTAGCTTCCAGTCATGAAGCGGCGCATGTTAGAAGAGGACACAATTGGAATCAACTCTATTCGAATGATTAGCGAAGGAGGGGTACAGCACTAGGAGATATCTGGGGTGTGTCCGATGGGCGGGGAAGCCATGATTTGGGAAAATCCTTGATTGAGGGTGGGGAAACATAACGACCGGCACCACCTGCCATATCCCGCTTGAGTTTCCCTTTCTTAGCCTTCGCTGCTTTCGCCTCCAAATGTCTCCGGTCAATAGGGATGTCTTTAAAGCGATCACTCTCGTTCTGCGAAAAAAAACTCCTCATTAAAGCAAATTCAAACATAAAGCGGGACGGAATTTTGGCATACATTGGCCTCATTGATCAAGTCATCGAGTCTGTCACTGACCCACTTGAGGTTCATAGCTGGTTCTGGGAAGTCCTCGCAGGATATCTTGACGTAGCCATGTTCCGCGTTCTCGCCGAGCTTGATTCCTGAGTCCTTTGGCGGCGTCGGCGACCATCGTACGCCAGCCAGGAGGCGAAATTTGTAGATTGCGTGTTTATTTTTCAGCGGTAGCTGAGAAACAGCGACCGTGAGGGCACGCTTCACAGTAGCCGGGTGCTCTTCGCCCCCATAGTATATGGACCGAACCACAAGCGGCGTTTCTGAGGTCGGAGGGACGAACGGTTTGCGAAAAGCTGGTTACGCGTGTCAGGCAAATCCACATAGACGCGTCAATGAGTTTCTCTCGCTCTCACCGACGAGTTTCGGCATTTCGTGCTCTATTAAGCGGAGGTAGCGTAAATTTTGACGCTGTTGCATCAAGTGCAGATGGCCAGCGGAGGACGTGTCATTTTCGTTTTCGACGATGTCGTCCGCAGACCATTGCGCTCGTATCCCGGCTTGAGCCTCCCTAAAGTCTTCTAAAGTTATCTCCTCCGTCTCGGCGGCTTCCCTGAGAGCCCGAGGTATATCGACATCGTTCTGAGCCGCAGCCTTAGTGGGGGGTTGCCGAGGGAATGCGCGGTAGGACGAGGTAGAAAAGGACCTCGTTGGGTGAGAGAGAGCCGAGAAGGTTCGGCGCATGGCCGGGCGAAGGACGAATATGTGTTTAAAGTCGTGAGACTGAAATTGGTGTGAAGCGCGGATGTCTAATACAAGTACAAATATGCCCCCGCACCCTTTGGCACTGGCAACCGATCCAACGGAGGGTGAACGATGGTGGTAAATCACAACTCAGTCGGCCCTCGGGGAGCAAACCATCTCACATTTCTCTCTAGCGTCTTCTGCTCTCCATCAAAGCCAACCTCGAAAATGTCACAAATCTCGTCCCTGCCTCAGACGACTTTGAGTACTTCTTCGGGGTTCGCAGTCGCTCCTTCTGTCATCTTTACCCTTCCTACATGAGAACATCATAGGTAAAATGCACTAGCTGTAACGAGCCCCATCCAAAGGTCGTATCGCTCAATCGCCTTGTACGTGGCTCCCTCATCGCATGAAACGTATCTACCCCAGATCGTGACCTGCGTTATTATCAACTCATCTAGGAGGAGCATCGAGTCAGCGCTGGCAAGGATAGCACTGCCCACTTCGTTTGGAGATGCGGGAATTGCAAGCGTGAGAGCTCCGCCAAGTTCGACGCATCTAGCGCACCACAACCGTATTCCGCTGATGCCAACGGACAATTCCGCCCCCTCATCACGGTCGACTGCAGGGGTCTTGAGTTTACCAGCTTCGATCCTCAGGTCCGTGCTCTTGCAGCAAGACGCCTTGCAGATTGACTCATTGTTCTCAAGGGCATCTGGAAATGTGAGGGCGTGGAAAAAGGAACGCCGTTCACTGAGGTCGAATTCGACAATGGTGAATGGGTGGATTACGACGAGAAGGTAAGCTCAGATCGAAAGTCACGTCAACTTTATTCCAGCTGAAGGGTTTTCTACCTCTCAAGGCAAAGGTACCCGTCGGCATTTCCGAGATCGAAAGTGAATGGAGCAGGGCATGAGGATGCAGTGGTGACCCCAGTTGTACATTATCAGTGGAACTCAGATACGCCATTCCGAACATCGTATTCATCAAGAAAAATGGATCTGCGAGTTGGTCAAGCTTTCGCCGCCTCGGAGTCATTAACGCTCTGTGTTTGACCGTGTGGAATCATCGCCTTTCATTAGCTCACGTCATTGAGTCTGTTGCATCAATCTTTCGAGGGGTTTCTTCTGTCCTAAAAGTTCTGAATGTTGGTCGTTCTCCACGTTACCGCTCGCCACGGATGAGACTGCAGTGGGCTCACGGAGCTCGACGCTTGATCTCGTTCCGCTCTGAAGCACGGATACAGTATTTCCAAAGGACTTCTACACTCCAACCCCCAGTGGCTGGCTATAGTGTCTTCGGATCGAATATGTCGGGCTTTGTTCAGTGAGGTTTCTCTTCCCCATGGAATGATCCAGCCCCTGTGTAGGGATGGGATTACTACTAGTAAAGTCGTCAGCTGCAATGATAACGGGCCGAGGCTCGTAATTCTTCACTTCAATGAATGGTCAGCTGGGCATGTACCGTAACGTCATGTTCTCCGAGGAGGTATATGGATATGGTCAGATGCTACTCGGATATCCTCTCAGCTCTAACAGAAATTTCTATCACTAGTCATCTAGGATTTCTAAACAGTAGGGTCTTGATGTGCCGCCAGCACGTGTGTGAGCCACGACTCTTACCGGGGTCATGCCGCCACCACTTGAGATGTTCGGCGCGGTGCTTATGAACTTAATCTCAGGTAACACACCCGACGAGCCCGACCGTGCCCCGTTCCTCTCCTCCGAGGCGTTACATGCGCTCGATACCTTGAAATAATGCGAGCCAGTGTTGTCCTCGCGAGACATGAAATGTATGGTGGGGGATAATCATACCATTGGTATCAGAGGCCTTGTCCCGGATCCAACTTGGGATTAAGACTATGCAGAAATACACCGTTCTGTATGGCTATGAACGAGGTGGGCTAATGTAACAAAAATGTGTGCGGGAGCAGAAGATGCATGTCAAATGTAGCAGAAATGGTCAACGTCAATGTACCAGAGTGTGGATGGGGGAAAGGAAGATTAACACGCAGTGCCTAGTAGAAGGGAGAGGATTAAGCTATCAAAGCTGTGTTCATGAAATCATTAGTCGTCATCCGAGTCGTCCCTTGCGATCTCCTGGGTGCCGCTGAAGTCGCTAAACATCCAACCCGGGGGACGAGTCAAGTATGTGTGTTTTCGTAGCTCGGCAGCAGATGGTCGTTCGTTAGGATCACTGGTATCAGAGGAGTCAGAAATATAAAGGAAGGTCAGCGAAGAACCTACATTGCGAAACATTTCTTCCTGAAATCATCAGCTAGAGGAGAAAGAGTTATGCCTGACGGGATTGGGGGAGCTTGTTTAGAAGAGTACAGCTGATCGACGCGGGTGTATCATTTGAGCGTCGTCGTCCGTGCAAAGGAAATGGGTTCGCACCTTCACAATCACGGCCATAGCCTCCTCCTTACGCCAAGGACGTTCTCCAGCCCACATCTCCAAGACTACACAGCCAACGCTCCAGATGTCAACCTTTGAATTGTAGCCACGCTTTCCGGTGTTCACGACCTCAGGCGCCATCCAAAACACGGTACCTTGCATGGCGGTGAGGACGTTTTGCTCATTGATGTCGTCTGTACGCTTGGAGATGCCAAAGTCACTGATCTTACAGATACCGGTCTTCTCAACCAAGATATTGTCAGCCTTGAGATCCTGTCATATGCAGAGTCAATGATGCAGACTAATCTGAAACGATATGCCACTCACTCTATGCAAGATACCCTTCGAATGGAGGTATTCAAGTCCCGAAAGGATTTGCTCAGTAAACCACTTGGTGACGTCCTCATCAAAACGACCGTATTTACGAAGGCAACTTCCCACGGAACCGCCAGGAACATACTCCAGGAAACTTTCACGAATATTAGAAGTGAATCTCTTGAGAACAAAATAACTTACATGCTCAGGAAATTCGGTGTTTCCTCGAATCCCAGGTACTGGACGATGTTCGGATGATCCAGATCCTTGAGAGTCTCACTCTCGAGCTTCAATGCCTCCACAACTGTGACCTGTCGCGAGTCGTTCTTGTCACTCGCTGTTCTGGGGATCTCAACTTGCTTCACAGCAATCATCTCGCCAGTAGTGGCATTCAAAGCCATGTAGACGCGACCAAAGTTGCCCTTTCCGATAAGCTCTCCCCGAACCCACTTGAAGATGGCTGTGAACGTAATATGAGCAACAATGCAAGGGGTAAGACGAAGAGGAACGAACGTCTAGGAGTAGGAGTGCCTGGGCCTGACGCTGATGGCGAGTCAGGTATTGATGGCATCCCCGACACTATCTGTCCTGGAGTAACTTCCTCAACCCGGCTATCCCAGAGCTTCGTACTTCGCTTCCTGAATACATTTGCAGCCGAATTTGCCTGCATCCGCGAGGTTCTGTCTTGCCTCAAATTATGTTCCTCGGCGACTACCCGAATCGACTTCTTATGTCTTGACCTCTTATCCGCCGCTTTGCCATTGTAGGGCAGTGGCGCCGGAGGACTCTCCGCAGCAGTCGGTGATGTCCCACCGGAGCTGGCCTCGATCACAGGCTTGTCAAGGTCGTGGTCTGGGAAGAAGAGCTCCAGCTTGTTGAGTACTTCCTCCGGGTTGGGTCGGGATGCCCATGAAGAGTCTTGGAACGTGGCCTCAGACTTGGACTGCTCCCTGTTGTTATTTCGCAACGTCGGCGTTCGCGTGCCCCATTGCGAATGAGGTGGAGACGGCGGTGGATGCTTGGGCGGCGGCGGAAAGTTGTTAGGAATAAGGGTTAACCCCCCTCCGCTGCTCGTGGAGCTCTTCATTTGTGAAGCGAACACCGGTGACCCACCAAACTGCTCGTCGATTTTCACCGTGAGGGGCGGCCCGCGACCGGTCGACTTCGGTCGTTCGGCCAGGGAATCATCCTCGATCATTGGCTTTTGCCAAAGGGTTCCAGTCTCGCTATCTGAGCCATCGTGATCGGAAGGCTGGCTGTCAGGTGTTAGAGGAGCAGGCGAGTAAATTGAGTCTGTTGAATGGGTGGGGGTAACAGGGATCACAGTAGATGGCGGCTTTGGAAGAGGTGGCGGTGGCGGCACATAACCAATACTGCGCATAGCCGATTGAAGCGGTGGTGGTGGCGGAATAGGTGGAAGAACAACTTTGGGTTTCATTACCATAGTAGCTTCGTCTGAGCTGACATCCAAGAGATGCTTAATGGCTCGTAGTGTATTATCGTCTTGCGTCATGGTCTGTTCCGCAGGCCTATTGAAGTCAATGAGATCACGACTCTGTCCATGGTTCCAAGGTACATCGACGGAGGTTTTGGCACTTGTTGCAGCAGAAGCCGCAGCCCCAAGGTCGGGACGCGGGCCAAATCTCTCTCGAGGGTCAATCCAACTCCTTGGGCTGATAGGGCTTCGCGGAGGGGTCCGATTGGCAGGAGTGGAATGACTATCAATCAGCGAACCAGACCTAACGTCTGAAGACCGATCGTCCATTGCTGGTGTCCTTCCGGGAATAGGCAGTGCCCTTGTTAAGGGAGTAGAATCTTCCCTTGCGAGTGGAGGGGGCAATTGTCGCGGAGGGAACCGAGGCGGATGCGTAGGTGGTAATGGTGAGCGTAACATATCTGACTCCTGCAATGGCTCAGAAAACACCGATGAATCGACTGGTCGTTGGAATCGCGGTGCATGCGGGGGTGGTGGCGGTGGAGACGTCGACTCTTCGTCAAGCACAGAGCGTGGTCGAGAAATAGGATCCGGCTGGGTGGGGTGTAACCCTGATGTTGAACTGGTGGGCGTGGACAGCCCGGAGGGTGGGGATTGAGGGAAGGGAAGACGAGGCTGTGATAAGGTACCAGTGACCGATAATTCAGGCGCAGGTTGTAGGGGAGTTTGCTGCGGTAGAGGGCGGATAGGGCGTGCGTTGATGGGAGATGTACGAAGAATCGGCTTAGAAGGTTCTGCCTGAGACTTTGGTGGATCATTGGGAAGTGGTATTACTTCGCGTTGGGAAGATGATCCAGCAGAGTCTCCGTTCATGGTCTGGGAAGTGGGTGTGACCTCCCTTGATTGCGATATGTTGCTCGAAGACGGGGTGGAGGGTAATGGGGGTACAGGGCCAGGGCGAGACCTGCCTTGGGCTAACAGGGAAGCGGCACCTCTATCCCGCAGGCTATCCATGCTCTTCGCCATCTTCAGGTTATGCTGTGAAACTGGACTAGAGGAATCACCGCTGGGCGGTTTCGACTGAACAGCCCAGCCATGAGGAACGGCCCGACCAGAACCCCGTGGTTCTCTATCGCCACCTGCAGGTGGAAGAGGTTGCTGTCTTGAGACATGGGTGAAGCCAAGAGGGCGTGACAGAGTAGAATTAGTCGCAGGGTATCGGGGAGACTTAGCTTCTCGCCCAACTCGTTGAAGACGGGTGCTGTCTTGTGTATGCTCCACCATAACCCAGGATGGCTCTCGGGATAACTTGGTTGCCTCTAGATCCTTCATACCTGCCGCAAGCTTCCGTTTCGGGGCGGTTCGATCTTCAACTCGTGGAATATCTGTGTGTAGCTCTGGTCTTTCCCGTTCAACAGCTCCATCAGAACCGGAACGACCGTGAGGAGATGTGCCGGAGCAGCCTCTATAAAGTCGGTCATCCACAACGGGACGCGAGCGCTCAGGGGAGGGCTGGACTGCACGTGGTTGGACCTGCGTCGAGTACGGAGATGGCCGTCCCCGGCGGATATCAGGACTGTGTGGACCCGGCCGGTCTGGAGATAGGAAGGGAGAATTGGCACGGTTGTTCGATCGAGCGGGAGATCCATTACGATGCTCAGCTGGTTTGCGAGAACCTCGCGGAGACGGAGGGACGAGGTTCTGACCTGACACAGCGTACAGTTTCGGTGGAGCACGTAAAGTAGATCGATGGCTCTCGACATCGGCGCCATTTTGATCGTCAGAAGCCGAGATATCAAAGCCGTTCATTACATCGGGGCGTTCACTAGTTGACGATACGCTCCCATGCCGGGAATGTGAGCGCTGCCGGGGATGGGGACGATTGTACATAGAGTTTCCAGAGGGAATGAGCACGGGAGGTTGTATGCTACTGACGGTTGGAGACGCAGCTGGAGATGGTCGGTTCTGTTCGTGTACCACAGCTGAGGAGGTAGCGACGAGAAATTTGAGAGAGCCCTTGGCATCCCCGTACTCACGACAGAGCTCGTAGAGTTGCTCGTCGGGTAAAGCAGCACCGAGAGCATATGAGCCGATTTCTGTACGATAAATGGAGTATTGCGATTGTTCCTCATCCTCAATCCGAAGCTACAGAGTACTTGAGCCCACTAGTCAGGAAAGGAATGTACTGTATCCATACCTTTGAGAAGATAAGTTCCTTGATAAAAGCAGCACGGTCGAAGCCTGTAATATCGACCGTGTAGTATTGTTCAGAGTCCCCCGTTACAAATATCCGGGTCAGGGGAGTTTCTGACGGAGGGGAACGCCCATCATTTACGGTTCGATTGACATCCGGCTCGGACGGTGTGGTGGTGGTTGGGGACTATACAAATTCGTCAGTTTAGTTGATGTCGCATGGTCAGATGAACGACAAACGGAGGTAGGCCGGGAACTACCAGAGAGACGGCGTTCGTGGTTAAATCGAGGGATATGGGCCTTTAATTTTCCAAGTAGATGGCTTCCTGAACTGGCATGAATGGGATTGTGTTGTTGTGGCAAGAGTGCGTCCGAGGAATTACTCGGGCCGACAGAGAAAAAGGACCTCGAAGTGGGATCTGGGACGTCAGTTGGGGGGAGGGACTGACCAGGTGTACTGGGAGGGGGAGAACTTGTTCCCGAGGGAGAAGAGAGGGCAGGGTTCGACTGAGAGGCTGGATGGTGACGAGAGTGAGATGGGAGATTTACTGTGGTCAAGGGGCCTGGTTCGCGGGACGAGGAGAATTGGGCAGGAAAGGATTTGTCGACGGAGGGGGAGGGCGGGGTTGAACTAGGGGGGTCATTGTTACTGTATGGATGATAGTAGGGACGAAGCATGGATGGTTCGTGGGTACTGTCGCTGTCAGAGTCGGGACTGGGATTGGCAACGACAAGGATTGGACGATGAGGTCTTCTACGAGGAGCAAGGGACCTGGCGTCGTCTGCCATCGAAAGAAGGACGATAGCGAAGGAAAGGTTGCTACTGTGGAAGAGGAGGGGGTAGATGGGAGATACAGTAAGCAAGCAGGACGTACGGGACCTTGTCGTCGTCGGGCACACACGCTCACGCTTGCCTGCGCCTTGCCTTACTCAAACCTTCCAACGACTTCTTTGACCCGGACCCGGCCACTCAAAACAAAAAACAACGCCAAACGAGCGTTTATGGTCGTATATAAATAACTCCCCCTTATCCGTACATATTATTGTTATTGTTATTATTATATATATTCCCTTTCACCCCGGCTCGAGCATGGCAGCGGCAGCGCAATCGCGGCGTTCAGATCGACCTAATAGATATTATTAGCATCTCAGACCCGTCACCCATCGTCATTCGCACCTTTGGAAATTCTGCCCGTTCTTCGAGCACCGCCTCGCCCCACTGCAGCAGCTTGAGCAACGCAACCAACTTTGCTTCTCTGCCTTGACTCAAGCTCTCTAATATTGCCGCGTTAACTTCCCCCGCAGTCTTCATTCGCTGCCCTGGTGACAGTAAATCGGAAATCGCTGGTGGAACCGCGCTTGACGACTCAAAGGCCAATAGCGCCATGGTCCGCTCAAGCTCCGCCAGGAATTCCGGGCTCTCTTCTCCACGGGGCGCCAGCTCCTCCTGAGCAAATCGCAATGCCTCCGTGATTTTTCCCTGGCGAATATACTCGATCAGTTTTTGCTGCTGCAGGTGGAAGTACAGAGCCGGGTTGGTGTCCAGTATCTATTTTCGCAGGAACATTGGTTAGCAACTGTACTGCAAAGCGAGAAGGCGGAGAGATCATTTTGAAGACTGAAGGTTTAGCACAATCATCACCGCCTACGAAAGGCTGAGAGTGGTGCATGCAGAGTTTAATCCTGAAGTCCTGAAGAAAACGGACTCGAATGGACGAGGATAACTTTATTCACCTCAGGATTTAAGTCATTGACTCGGGTGATCGCTTCCTGTACATCACCGCGGTTTAGCGCTTCACGAATGTTCCTACGGCTTTCTATGCTTGCAAAATCTACAGCCGGTTGTACGCCAGCCTCCAAGCTGAACTCCTCTGCGGCGGACTTATAGCCCTCGATGACGAGATAATCCATCACGAGGCGGTTAAGATCCCTAATAAAGAGAGAGTATGAGTACTTGTGGCTCTACGTCTCCGTGAAGATAAAGAAGGATCGCGTAGTTCGTTCAGATAATACATGCAAAATTTTGTTATCTCGTCAGTGATGACTCTCGGCGAGATTCCCAAAGTGTGTTCATCAGAAAGTGAATGAGGGTGTAGATATGCTCACGCTTTAGAGACGGCCACTTCTTCCAATCGACGATCCCACTCATCTTTTGGAATGACAGCTTTTGAAGCAGACTGGAGAAGAAAGACGCGAATGAGAGTACCAATATAAAAAGAATTGGCATAAACGAACCATAGGCGTCGTTGAATGAGGTTGGATTTAAGGTGAACAAGATGCTGACCTAGATTAAGGGTAGGTCAATCGACCCAGTACCCGTCCGTTGGCGCGCATATAGTCACACTCACACAAACTACAGCAGTACAGTAACACCTGTATTGTATGTATTATAATCTCCCAACAGACACCTTAGAAAGCCAGCCGGGGATGCACCCACTCCGGTTCACCACGTTCGCCAGGTACACCTATGACTTTGATACTATGCTCCCAGATCGAATCATATCCATAAAGTTATCCTTGTCAAGTGCTAGATAGTGTGGAATAGAGTGAATTATATCGCGGGACGCGTGCAGGTCCACACTTACATTCTTTTCCTCGGCCCAGAGGATTATCCTTGTTCTTTCCTTTTCTTGTTTTTGACTTTTTGTCAAAGGATGGAGCAGGTAGCGTCGGCTTGCCAGAACCCCGTGTTTCTTTCATTTCTTTTTCTGCAACAGCAGCGCTTGCCTGAGACTGTTGTATGGCATTGAATAGTTTGACCACTTGGTGATTTCATTTGTATGTAAAGTTCTTCAGTGGGCGTACGGCCGGACAATGAGGCTGGCTCTCACCACCTCTCTGCGCAACCTTACGCAGTGTCCTCTCGCTTTCCGCACCCCAGCCTCCGATAACATCCTTGATACGGCCCACTTGCTCTTTGCTCTTCTTTTCACCCTTGAGTAACCTCTTCGCCTTGAGCTCAAGTTTCTCATCATTGCGCCGTTTCGCAGCCGAGGGCTTGAGAGAAAGAGGCAATCCAGACGGCGCGTCAGTCTCGAGTAGTGATTGAAGAGTCGCGCCAAAGTTCGATGGGTCCGTAGCACGATGTTTTCGTTTGAGAGTCTTTTTAGACTTTGCAAGTCTCGCCTCGGCGATCTCGTCCTCAGTATCGGGCGATTGTCCCTCGTTCACGGAGCTCGACATCTCCGCTTCAGAAAGCCCGTCCTGGCTCTCTGACGCGGTGCTTTCGGTCTTATCCATATGAGTTTCGTGAGACCGTTTTTGCCGTTTTGTTGGAGGCATTGGGTAGAGCGAAACGGAGTTGGTAATAAATCGGCAAGAGCACGCGGTGTTCCCTTTCTGGCCATGACCAGTCGCGAGGTCAACCGTTGGTCAACCGCCCATTCGATCCAACGCTCAGCGGATAAATATATAATTCGCCCCAAAGCACTCCCGAAGCTCATCCAACGACCGAAACAAACGTGCGACCGCCATTTGGCCAGGTAACGCAGCGCCGAACGGATGACATCTTCACTCTCTCCGATAGATATCACACCCGGTCCTGACCTACACCCAATTTATCCAAGCCCATCTACCCTCGCTCCCCTCCTCGAACCTTACTCTGACCTCGATTCAACCCAGCGGGTGGAACTTGTCTCACACTCCCTCGGTCGTGCCTGTCTCTTCGGTGACATCTCCTTGCTGTCATACCTCTTCTCAGATCCCCAAGCGCAGGCGTTTGTCGATCTTGGCTTCAGCGACGAAGATGGCCTTGGTCTGATAAGCCTCACGATACTCGGCTTCGGTCTCGAGTCTGACCGTGACGTGGAAAGGGAGGAATGCATACGTTTACTAGTCTCAGAGGGGGCCAGCGTCAACCACCAGGATAACGGTGAGTTCAATTTTAGCCCCTCTCCTTTTTTCTGCATTTCGCCAACATCCTTGCAGCTGGCTGGACTGCGCTACATCACGCAGTTCTCATGGCACCACCTACCCTCGTTGCTTTCCTGCTAACCCATGGTTGCTCGCCATTCTCCAAGACGAAGAGGGGGTTAACCCCCTTAGACATTGTCACCGCACATTCCACAATGCCAGGAAGACAGGATGTTGCCTTACTTGTTGGAGAAGCGATGCGGGGTGAGGGCTGGACAGGGGGAAGAATGGAAGAACAGCGTCGACAGTTGGAACGAATAACAGCCCGGAAACGCCGACGAGAACGCGTTCGCGAGGATGTGGTGAAGGTGCTTCCGATTGCTCCTCAATGGTGGGGCGATGACGAGTGGCAGTCTATCGTCTCAGAGCCCGACGAGGATGAAGGCGAAGGCGAAGAAACCCTCCTTGTGAGTGATGCGCCTTACGACTTAATCGGTTTACTGGCTAAATGGCCAGAAAGACCCCCTCACTACAGTACACGAGCATGCTCGTATTTTCTCCTCCTGCGCTGCCGGAGGTCTTCCGGTCGTTAATAATTAATTTCACACCGTCTATGCGAAATTCCGAACCTGCTAATGCATTGTATATGCTCGCCCGCTTTGCTTGTCTCACATGTGATAGCGCATGGCTCGAGGATCTCATACTTGGCGCCACAGACGCAATTGAGGAAACGTTTTTTGTGAGGGTGTCTGTTTTCCCTTCCTTTTATGTTTGTCTAATGTTCGATTAGAGCCGATCAGAAGATCTCACTTGCCTCGTATTTTGGCTGAACAACACCACTATATGGCTACATCTTATGCGTTGTGATAATTCGATCAATGAAGCCTGCGAGTTGCTTGGATCATTCGTTCTCATTGAGGAGGTCATTAACTCCGTCTTCGGTGCGCACCCTAAGCTTCACGATCCTCGATGATCCGGACTCGTTCGAGCTGATTACAGTGTTCGTCATACGCTATGTGGAAAAGAGAATTGATCGGTTTCTCGATCCTGCTATCTTAGAATATTCTCCTCTTCCCTCCGAGCTTGACGATATTCAATTCGAATCGGAATGGTCTTTCTTCCGCTCTTTAACTCCGAAGAAGAAACCTACACCCAATCCCACCGCTGTTCAGTCAACAAAAAACGGACTCACCTCACCCAGTCTGCCAAGTCGGTCATCATCACCCACACCATCATCCCCGCCCCAAAGTCGAGGCTTTGGATCTCTAAAGCATAGTTTCTCGAAGAGTCTTGGTGGCTCTTCCCGTACTCCAATCCAGTCGATGTTTAATGACGTGCAGCCGCAAGAAACGAGACTCAACCCCACCAGTATTACCTTGATATTTGATGCACTGCAGACCTTCCTGATTCTTTCCGGAACAAATCCTGCTCTTATAACCCAAATGTGGTCCCAAGTGTTTTACTGGATGGCGTGTGAGTCCTCATCTATGTCTTCGATTACTTTCCTGAAACCAGTTGTATAGGTGAAATATTCAACAGAGTGCTTACCCGCAAGAAATATCTGTGCCGGTGTGTACGACATGGGTATCACAGATGATTTCAGCTGACAACGTATTAAGGTCCCGAGCCATTCAGATTGGGATGAACCTGAGCGCATTGGAAGACTGGGTAGAAACGACCAACCTCCCCCGTGGTGTCTTGACACACCTAGCTCCCATGAGAGACCTATTGAATTGGCTACAGGTTCGTTCCTCAGTAAGACCTTGATGTGGCCATGCTCAATGAAACTCCTGGAACAGCGTTTGTCCTCTATCGCAGAGTTTTCCAGCCTGGTGGAAACAATACAGACCTTGAAGCACTTAAACCCCTTGCAAGTAAGTCGTTTACTCTAATGAGCTTAGGAGCATTCGTCGAGGGTGTTGCCGAACAGATGCGGCGGGCTGTGAAAGACTACAAATACGAAGTCCATGAAGGTCGCATGACGGAAGAATGCAGCCAATACCTTGCGCAGCTCCAAAAAGATTGGGAACGTCACAGAGTAAAGTTGGGAGTAGAAGCACTCAGGAAAGAGGTAGTGTCATCTACTAGGACGAAATTGCACCATAATCTGATAACTCGGTGCTTTAGATGGAAGACTGTGAACGAGATGATGCGTCTTCAATACTAACGGACAATGTCAGCGCACACACTACCTGTTCCACTTGTTCTGCTTCAACGGAGGCATCGAACGCATCACACAACATTGACCTCCTCTTCGATCGAGAGCAAGATGCGGCTTCTTGGGAACCAGTCCGGCCACCGGAGGTTCTTGGAGAGTTCCTAGACTCTCGATACATGCTCCCTCTTCTTCTACCATCAGACCCGGTTATGCTTTCTGCCACGCCAAAACTGCCATCTTTCTGGTGGGACGAGGATGCTGCGAACGGCATTTCGAATAGTCGAAGTGCCAGTCGGGCGAGTAAAAGGAGCGCCGAAAGCTTGCCTTGGCGAACAACGACTAAACGTCTCCGAGATACCAATTTAGATATTTTGCAATGGGTAGACGGCGCAGGATCACACGCGCGGTGGGCTCGCCAGGTCGATGTGCAGATACAGGAAGAGGATGAGTACACAGACAGAAAGTCGCCTTTGGGCTCCGATGGCCGAGAGGACGACGTCTCTGTTACCTCTGCCGTTCGCCGGGTCACACCCCTCACCCGGAAGCCCTCACTCAGATCGAAGGGCCGACCAAGCACCCCAGTAGACGGGACTCCTTGACGTCGTGCGTCTTGCCCTTGCCTTTTGTTACTTACCCACCCACATGGAATCACCTGTATCAACCGACGCATCGACTATCATGGACGCGGACGCTGATTAAGTTACACATAGATAGCAATCAATGCAATTGTATTTTCTTCCGGGACCCTTGTGTGACCCCCTCCTTCTCTTGTGTGGTACACGAAAATAGAAGGATCCCAAATGTGTCGCCTGCCGTTTCTGGACCGCATTTTCTCGGAAACTCGAACGCTGCTGAGGTGACGCTGACATCAATGCCGTGGTCTCGGCCCTCGACGGAGCAACCCGTTCGACGTTTGTTCATCTCATCTTACATTTCCGCAGTCCGTGCTCGGCTCACGCATCTGTCCGTCTCACGCCTCGGTATTGGTCGATTTCAAAGTCGAGGAAACAAAGGTGGATCACGCAGCCAGCAACCGACTTAAACGTGTTGTTGCACCCCGAGCCCGGGCCTCCAGTCATGCCTCCATCGTTTAACTCCATTTCGCCGAAGGAAGACACATCGCGGTGCGTCTTCACGACGAAGTAGATAGATGACCAAAAAAGGGAGAACGGGAAATGCGGAATACGTGCTTTAGTTGTGAGCACGGCGACGTTGGTTCCAGACCTACTACATGGTACAGTATCATTCAGGAAGACGAAGACGTTCATTCCAAAAATGTCTGTAATCTCACCATACGGCCTCTCGAATTTTTTTTTTTGAAAGCTTGTATCCACTTTGCCATCTCATGCGAAGGCCTGGCGGCTTTTATTTCCTCCGACGTTCAGTGCGTTCAGACCTACTGTGAGTCCATTCAGTAAATTAAAACGTAATCGACGTTTAATATAGTTTTCTCCCCCATCTTTCTAGCCTCCGTTTTGAGGGTTACGACCCATCCGTTGTCATCGCCGTCGGGAGAGGCATGCGACTCCCCCAGCGACTCTCGTATTCATTCTCCGTGCATGTCCCGATAACAGATTGTGCATATCCCAATACAACGTTATCTCCAACCTCCGTTTCCATTCAAATCTGAGGGAAACGAACAACTTCCGTAGATCCATTCACACGCTCGATCTGCGACGATTTCGTCATCGCTCAGCGGGATGTCAGTAAACAACTCCGATCGAGGCAATTGCGCCCCCCCCTCATTGTGTGCGACCTGTCTCCGCAAGACTCACCAGCCAATACGTAGATCTAGGCCAACCTGGTGGTGCTAGGTAAGCCGACGACGGTTCTGGATAACAGCTAGGTTTGTTATCGTTCATTTTAACTTGAACAGGTGAGTCGTGGGTGAATAATGCCTCTTGTGGCCCAGACGGGGGGGGTTTGCCCATGCCAGCTAGAGTGGCGACTGCCTACGCTCGCAATGAATCGCGAAAACCCTGTCCACGATGGTCATACTGTAGCATGATCATTCACTCCCCTTACTGCTTACTGGACCTTCCTTACGTTTGTACAACTCCAGATCAGTTCGATGCACTGTACAGTACGTCAATCTCTAGCCACTCTGACAGGTGGAGCCCGGGCACCGACGGCATAGCTTAGTTCTTCGGAATACTCGCGTGGTTCCTCCGCCTCTCCGGTATCCATCTATTCTTTCATTTCGAAGCATCGCTGTTCGTTGCATGTCAACTGATGTATATTGTGCATGACCTCCGCTCAAGTTCAGTGCGTCACGACAGGTCGAATTGATATCAAATCAGGTTTTTTCCACTTGCCTAAGAAGTTCCCCCCAGCTTCTCGAAGTTGGTAGGGCGGATAAGATCATTGATATGAAGATCTTTCGGGGCAACTCGCACTTCGACAATATATCATTCTATCATCGCCTCCTGCTTAAAGGAAACTGACTAACTGTACTTCCTGATATCTGATATCAAGCCAGTGGGAAAATCATTCCAAAATCGCAGTGAACGTATCGGCACATCAACTGCGCATGTTGACTGGCTGCGATAACGAAAATTTGGAATAGATTCGCCTTACTATTGGTCACAGGCATGGGACTGCGCCTTTCTAATCTAATTTTACACGAGGGTTGTTAGAACTCAAGAAATTACCCGTGGGAAGCATTGAAGCGTCTCAGAGGGTTCGTGTGCTGAGTGGATGATGAGACGGGAGCACAGCGAACACTGCAGTACCAATTGAAGCTCGTATATTTTTTCCTCCTCGGATCGAAACTTGTACCGGGAACAATGCTAATAAAGGTCCATATCCATATGGTGTTGAATGGTATTGTGACGGATCTCAGGTCATACAGGCTATATACGAGAAGTTGATGCGGCCAGCGGCCATAATGTAGTACTAAACGCGAGTGATAGGTGATGCATGTCCGAAGTGTAGTACAAGGTCTCTACATATTCGACTGGAAGAAGACAATAGTCGGAGATAGATAAGAACGTCACGTCGAAGTTCCGCCATTGACATAGGAAATCCCCGTTCTATAAACAGAGAAGTATGAAAACACGCGGAGCGGGATAAAAGAAGGACATCCATACCCTTTGCAATAATTGTTAGCAGATCTCGGGATGCACGATAAGTATCGACACCCAGAACATGCTAAGAACCAGTTTCAGAAGGATATGAAGGGAAAGACGGGCGTGGAAGCTCACCAGCGTAGGGATCCGAAGTATAGAAGTTTCGAACGAGCACAACATATAGAATGATGGCCAGAGGTATGGCGGCAAGCCGGAATGCCCACATAATCAATTTGTGCCTTCTAGATATGCTGATGACGGGATAGAAGGTCGTTCCAACTAAAATCCCCATAACAAAACCACCGATGTGCGCTGGACGACTTTGTTAGTACTTCAGGTCATATCCAGGGACCAATTCCTAACCGAAATTATCCACGTCTTTTCGTAGATGAGCGCGCGAACAAAGAAAGAGTAATCGAGTTAACTTACAGGGGATATAGCCAATAGCTATGCCAAGGATAAGTTCGACTAACATCCAGAATAGCTAGACGAGGTCAATTTACAGCTCGTTCATTTGTGAGACGGGAGGCTTACCCTTCTCCCTGGTCTGTAAATAATTTTCCAGTGCGCAAAGAGATCTACCCATGTAACCTGCGACGAGTCAGCGACTAGTCTCACCACCCATAAATCGCACCGTCTTACAGCCAAAGTCCCGAAAATGGCACCGCTAGCACCCACAGAGGGCACACCCACGAGGGAGAAGTTGCCTCCTAGGACATTGCTGAAACAAGGTGAGTGTGAATAAAGTAGGCAAATAATTTATTTTACCCAAAAATTCCCGCGGCAAAATACAATATGAAGAAGCCACCGGACCCCATCTCTCTTTCGATCTGAGAGCACGGACGGTCAATGAAGTGACGTGTTTGAGCCACAGAACTTACTTGAGCCGACGCCGAAAGCTGTACCAGCATGTTCAATGCGATATGCACAAAACCAGCGTGCAAGAAGATGGGAGTGATGAATCTGCGGACGATCGGTATTAACAAAACCCGCAGTCATCGTAGACTTACCTCCACCATTGATTAGGTTCCTTACCATGGAAACCTCCATGACCACAGATGTCCTCGAGCGTACAAAGTCGATCTGGTGGATTAGCAGTGTCGTTGAGACCTGGCGGGGGTTGAATGTTCGATATGAGCCGCGCAACTGAAAATGAGGAGTGACGCACATGGCATGTTTAACGTTACTGGCACACCAGGAACGGATTTCATGCAGGGCGGAAAGCGAGCGCCAACCCGAATCAGAGCACTTCCGGAGGGCCCCAACATAGGGTTGACAACGGGCTACAATCAGATCGAGGCTGAGAATCTACTATTGTAGTGAATACCAGGAAGCCAGACTCACATGAAACGAGATGGGGCTACCCTGTGCCTGGCTATTCACCACCAATTCGTAAATAAAAACGGCGATCATGGTCGCCGTAAGTGCCCACACTTTAAAGATGTCAAATTTCGGGCGTAAAGTATGGCCACTCGTTGCACGGACCTACGACTGGGTATCTCTGACGACCGATGCCGCGTCTCTTGTCCTCGATACGCTGTTCTATGGGATACCTTCCCGGATCAAACCATCGAGCGAGCAATGGCCTTTCGTCACTAGCAACGGCCTCAGGCACGGAGTGCAAGACAGTCGGTTGGTCTAGAGGGTTCCTTCAGACAAGAGGATGTCAGGGTGTTGCTGAGTCACTTGCCTAGTTCTTTCGAATCGTAACTCAGACTGGGTTTGTGCAAACCCTCGGGCACCGACTCCGAGTAAGCTGTATCGCCCCAGGGCATCCCCGAATGCATGTCGGTGTATGGGTCATATCGTTCCTCTCCGTGTGATTGAGTGCCACTTCTGGACGGTACGGCGGTTGAATCAGAATAGTCTTCCAACGATGTATGTTGATGATAGGGCTTGAGAGAGACGTGTGAGGTCATCCCGTTAGTTGTGCGTGTGTGGTGGTGGTGGTCAAAGATGGAGTGTCCGAATGCCAAGGAAATTTGAGGGGCTTTTCACCACAAGGCTCAGATGCAGTGCAGCACAGCAGCAGTGCGACGGCCGGCAGTCCGCAGCGCCACGGGCTTATGTTGGTTGCTTGTTTTCCCGCGCTGCTCATTCAACGACTACATGTAATTCAAGCAGGGTCTAGGCACTACTTTGAGTCGTAGAAGAGGACATTCATTTTCTACAACCATGGTACAGTAATAGTGGTGGCTGCCTTTGGCAGGCTGTTATCGTGGAATTGTCACCGGAGTTGATCCGTAGCACTCGATGGTGGGAACTCCGCGGGTATACCGTTTCAACCTGTGGATGCAATGCCCTCAGGCTTGGCGAGCATATCTCCATATCACTAAAGCAAATTGATATTTATGTGTGCGCGCCTCCCGTATGAGTGGCATTAGTGTGGCATTACTTACGGTAGCTCATGACCCCATTGTGCCTTCAGTCGGCACCTTAGTGCGATTTTATCATATCGTGGCACTACACTAGTACAAGTCCAGTTCTGAGTCGGAATTGGCCCGGCCACCTGCTGTACTGTTTTAAGGGCCATGTGACACCTGTTGCGACGGTTAGCCTAGGGCAAAAATGAATATTTAAAATATTGGCTGCAGGCGCTCCGATATCCAGCCAGGTGGTTGGATGGTGGGGACCTCACACAACGACTCCACCGATCACGCCGTGAAAGTTTGGAAAAGGCTAGCAGGGTGAGGAGGGCATGGGCGCGAATGTCAATGCCAATTCATTCGCGGGTTGCAAGGCGGGTAGGGGTGGATCCCGGACTCGAAAACGCGCCTGAATTATCGTCGGACCAGGGCCAGGGACCAGGAATACCACGTGCTACTCGCGTGGCAAGGGCAGCCGCTCGGGCAAGCCACCAGCTCTGACCGAACACGGAAATGAGGCAACACAAACTTACGAGAGTCTCTCAGACGGCCACCACCACGCAGCCTTTCGACAATGGCCAACGTCGTCCAACCCCACCCACAATTAGATTTCCGTTCGAGCACACTTGGCCACCCCCAAATAGGTTTTGGTCTTGGCCTGTCCATGCCATCTTCGCTTGTCGGTCTCTCTCCTCACGCCCACATGAATGTCGCTCAGCAAGCCCCCTCCATCAATCCTTCCCGGACCCTCAAGAGGCGCTTCGAGCAGGATGATGAACAAGCAGACCAATTATCTGGCCATAGCCCCGGGGCAAGAGATGTTGCGATGGAACGGAGTCCAACTCCTGAGCGTCCTAAACGTGGTACACCTAAGCGTGCACGAAGCAGCGCAACGTCGGCGCAAGATCTCAAAGGAGGAAGGTCATTCAAGGAACTTCCCAGTTCAAGCGTAGAGAATCAAGACGTGGATGTTGGGGTTTTACTAGGTCAGTGAAACGACGCCCTTGATACACAAAAAATTGACTCCTTGCCCAAGCGAGTCTACCAACTCAATCCTTGCTCCCTCTTCTCAATTCATTGATTCAATCTCAACCCACGTTGAAACCCGTCATCCTTTCTTTGATCCCGAGACCCTCCTTAGACACGGCCTTACAAGTCCTTACGCAATCGGCCAAAAGGCTCCGTGATGCACATCCATATTCCAATCACCCACAGTCCCAAATTTCGCTGTCTTCGACTCTTGGCTTCGGTTTTGGGTCTAGCCCCCTTGGCAGGCCCATGTCTTCTTATTCTTCCTCTTCGCTAGGATTTGGCAGCCATGTCCCTCAACAGACCCTCGGTGTCAATTCGCATACTTTCTCCGATACCACTGGCGGGATGCGAGAGGAATACATTGTTTCTAGACTGCGGCCTCACATTAACGATTTTGTCGCATCATTCCAGTCATACCTTCCATATTTCTCGCAAAGGGCCGTCGATTCGAATCCCCATTCCTCCAACATCCAACATGCACGCCGCGATAGATGTCCTCCGAACGAAACCTTTCTTTTCTTGCAATCATTTACTTCGCATATTCTCGCCCAATCACCTCTCACGCAAGCCACCCTAGTCCCTTTGATTCTCTCGCGGTTGTTGGACGAATGGAAGGTATGGGTGGAGCACGTAGATCAAGTTGTGAATAGGCAAGCCGGTATGTTTGGCAAAGAAACGGTGCGTGGCTGGGAACGTGTTCTCGACGAGTTTGCCGATGTCAAGGGAAATGGGCTCGAGGCTTTGCGCGAGATAAGGGACAGTTGGGTATCGAAGGTTGGCTGGTTGGCTGGACGGGTTGGGCAAACGATGATGGAAGATTGAAGTATTGAAGTCCGCCGAGTGGAACGCTACCCTTTCATTTCTTGTCTACGTTTCCAGTTGCATGCACTGATAATACCGCACCCCCTTTCTTTGTTATTTACTACTTCATGACGATTATGATCCCACTAGCCACTAGCTGTTTTGATTAGGCCATACAGATCATTATGTATTGATAGCATTAAAGGCAGTGTTTCCCACTGATTCTCGTTCCGTTAAGTCACAACGCGTCACAGTTTTCATTCCTGCCAACAACGCAAACTCATACTACGGTGCATGGTCAACTATGTCGCTCGTTTGACTGCAGCATCCTATCACTCTCCATTCTTGCATATTTTCCAAGATGCAGCAGCCCGAGCGTACCTGCGCGTACAGCGCCGAAATATCTCAGTCACATACTCTAACGTGGGCCGAAGCACCGACCCTCCTTCCCGAGACCACCTACGGTACGCATTACTATGGACGACTGTCTTCTCCGTTCCTCAGAGCATCTTCAGACATTCCAAATCTTCGTCACTGCGGCCCTGCAGCAAGTTACCGGTGCAATGTAGATTCTTGCGTCTTTACTCGTCACGGGCCCAGGCGGAATCTTCTCCTCTTCCCGTCTTCGATGACTTCCCTTCCCTCTCCTTTGGAGAGCATCTCAAAACGCGTTCGTCCCTCAGCCAGAACAACACACGACTCAAGCCATCATGTGGTGGTCCAATGCAAATTACGGTCACTGGCGAGGCCACGGATTTAGCCCCTCCGCGAGTTGACACTCCAGAACGCTTTGCATCCCCCTCGACAGTGCCCGACGGTGGCCCACTATCGATACCATTCGAAGTCCACGATACCTCGCAGCCCTTAGTTACGAGACTGAGCATCCGCACTCGCAAAGATACCCTGTTTCATCAACTCGTTCATCGCTACATGTCCTCCCCTCATGCATCAATCAAATCCCTCGTGGCATTCCACGACAATTTTCCAAGCCTGCGAACTTCTCGGTCCTACAACTTTCTTCTTCGGTTGGCCATTCGACACTCTCAATTTGGTACCGCTCGCGCGCTATTACGATCCATGCATGCCTCTCATGTCCCAGAGGATCAAACGACATATCAACTCCGCGTACGGCTTCTGGTTCGCGAAGGACGTTGGCCCGACGCTTACAATCTCGTCCTCCGTCGCGCCTCTTTTGTTTCCGACGTGATTCTCTGGGCCGAACTTCTGGGCACTGTCAAACGTCGGGCATTCCGGGGCCCGCAGCATAAGCGTGACCCTGGGATGTACAACCTCACGCGTTACCATCAGGTAATGCGACTGCTGCCAAAATTTGGAGTTTCGCCAACGGACATACCTCCGCCACAAGCCGTGTTTTCGTGCGTTGCAGCCCTATTGCGGATGCAAGAGCGGGAGGCCGCTCGAAAATTGACCGCCCATTTCGTCACAATGGAACCAAAGGGCTTAGGACTGCGACTCGTACATCTACACATGGCTGCGGAGCCAGGAAGACAGTCCCTCGTGACGTTTTATCGCGCAGTTCGGGATTTACAAGGCTTCCGGGTGTTGTGTCCCGAATTAGAGCCCAACAGCACCACCCTTTTCCTTTTACTGGGACACTTGAAAGGGGCGATGCAATGTGGGATCATTGGTCACAAACTGATTCGATGGTTTCGCCGCCGATGGGGCAACTCGGTCGTCAGTCCCCGAGTGGAAAGGCGGATGTTGGCGTTGGCGGTAAAGGAGAAGCGTTTAGACCTTATCAGACAGTGGATGAATTGCGTAGAGACACGCCGGAATTTGTTGTGGATGTGGAATCTCGAACGCGAGGTGATGGATGGTGAGATGCCCCGACGGCGAAGCGTTACACGAGGACCAGAGTTGCGGCTCGCTGAAGCCGGGACGGAACAATTACATGTAGATCGGCTACTACGTCGGGCGTCGAGGGCGTTGAAGAACGAAGGAAAGTGACCGAGTTACTTACGTAGTTAACGGGTACTCATAGTCGATCCCTAAAATCAATTTCGAACCGTTTCAGGTGGCTTCTCTCCATGATCACCTTATCTTTCTCGTCTTCTCTCTTGGCTCGACTCCGCCCTCGTCTATCGTTGTTTCAAACCACTGACGACATTACGCCACACCATATACAGGATTCGCCTACTTTTCCTTGCGTCACTCAAGCTTGCCCGCTCCACTAAGTACTGCAAACGTGCTATGAACTGCGTTCTGAGCTGCTTCCGCATGCACCATAATAGAAGGGTCTTGAGGTCTTGGCAGCCATTTACTCCTGTAGATCATTCGTGGCACGTCAAACTAGTTTCGATCACCACGTGCTCTAGCGGTGCTCACTGCGCATCTTGGTCTCGCGTTCTTGGCCATCGCGGCCAACATGAAGGAAACCAAACCACGACGATTACGACAAGAACGTATTGAGTCGCTATCGGATCTGGAACGTTCTGTTATCTGCAGTGCCACTTCTTCTGTCCTGCGTCATCCGTTGTCAGTACTAGTGCCACTGCCACTCTCCGCCAGAGTCCCCTTGCCTGGCGCACGGCCCAGAGGCCTCCCCCTGGATCTCAAATTACAATTTTAATTCTGAAAAAATGGCGGTATGTCACTCTAGTACCCGCGCTTATTGCACTCCGTGGCGGCATCCAATTATACTACATTTCTTTAAATGTCTCCGCGTACGGGCGGGGATGGTCACCCAACCTCGCCTCTTTTTCTTCTGTTTTTCTTCTTTATTTGGCTTTGCGTTCAAAAATGGCCCCTCATTACGGTTCTCTCAATACTGACCAAGTGCTCGCTCTTTCATGCACCGTTGTTGGCGTCGGTCCTGGTGGCAATACGTCGATGGTTGCGTGAGTCTTTGCAGTACCTTGGCGTTATTTCTAAAAATTAGGTGTTAACGGTTTTGCGCCCGCGCACACGGATGCAATGAACAGTCGCGTTGCGATATGCAATTACAGGGGCGTCGCTGTGTTAGAATGCTACGTTGTTCCGACAATGGCCGTCACCGATTACCGTACATCCACAACCGGCATTACTCCAGCGCATCTCAGTTCTGGTAGGTCCCACAAAACTGGCAGGCCCGCTCTCCATTTTGGTCCTCCAATGGGGTTGTTTGCTTTTTGAAACTGACTCGGCCGAACTTGTTTATTGAAAGCCGACGCAATGAAATTCACTGACGTCCAGCGCCACGTTGCCGAGATAATCAAGGATAAAGTCCTCGTCGGGCACAGTTTATGGAATGACCTTTCAGGTGTGTAGCCGTGCCATCACGTTTCAGGATGTTTGTCGCAACAACCGGCCGTAACCGTCGCTTCGTTATTTTTTTTAGTTCTGGGGATTCCGCACCCTGCAGTTAACACACGTGATGTCGCATTGTATCAGCCCTTTCGCAATGCCCTCCGCTCGCCGAATCAACTCGTTCGCTTACCGACTTTGACGTTTCATCTCATGGGAAGAAGGTGTCAGGAGGGCCAGCAAAACCCCGTGAGTTCCGTCATTTTTAAACTTTCGACAGCTCGAGGGCACCAGCTTACTCCTGCCGACTTGCCTTTTTTTTTTCGCGCCAAACAGCTGGAGAATGCCCGCGCTGCGCTAGACTTGTATCGCTCTAACGCGAACGAATGGGAGATCGCGATTCGCGACGGCCAATGGCCATCCGCGCTCCCACCCAGCTCGTTTTCCCGCTGCTATCTGTGATGGTAGGGACAAAAGGACATTGAGCGCTCAGGTAGAGAAAAAAGAACAGACCTCCCGGACTCTCCCTCAATTTTTAAATTTTTTTTCCTAATTTCTTGATGAAGGTAGCAGTAAAACCGTCTAGTTTTTTTTAGTACCATTTAGTTTAGATTATCCATTCCATACCATAGCAGCGCTTAGAACAGGCCTAAAGCTTAATTGTCACTTACTTTGCCGTGCGTCTGGTCGTCGTTGGATGAACGAGTCACCAACGGTTGCTCGTTCCTGTTTGAACTTAACACGCGCCGCTTACGCCCTGGCCTTTCACCAATTGGAGTAATTTCCGTCGGAGGCCGACCGCCGCCGGACCGCGGTTTTCACACGTGCGCGCACGCTCGCAACGTCGCGGCACACACGACACAGCGCCGAGACGGATACACCCAGTTTCATCTCATCCCGACTACATGTCTCACCATCCCGCGGCAGCGGACACTGACGAACAGCAGCAGCCTCAATGTAGGATCTGCCTAGATGGCCCTGATCCCGAACTCGGCCGTCTCATACGACCTTGTTTGTGCTCTGGCACCGTCAGCGTAGGGCAGGCCTTCCCTTCTCCCTTACGCACTACACACTAAGCCGCCTCCCCCCCTTTACATGGACAGCACGTACACGTCGCCTGTCTCCAGCGATGGAGGAATACCTCTGCCAACGCCTCGGCCTTCTTCGTTTGTCCGCAATGTCACTACCATTATCGCTTTGCTCGCACAAAGGTCGTTGGCCTCGCTACCAATCCAGGTTCGTCAATACCCTCCCTTCTGCCTTCTGTGAGTCCGCGAGCCCACCGTTTCCTTTTTTCCAGTCGCGATTGCCACTTTATCCACCATCTTTTTCACGACTATAGTCTATGCTTCATCTTTCCTTGCCACCGCCTTGCTCTCCTCGCTGGACGACCCTTCCTATAACTCATATAGTTCTTCCACCATATATTTCACCACGGGCATGGGCTACTGGACTTGGACAAACCCATACACCGTAGGGCGTGACCTCGTCCGTGCCGCGCTACGTATCATTCAAGATGAAACCGGTGGCATCTTCGACCCTGACTCACTGTTGAACCCGCCCATTCCTAGCGGCACTGAGTCGGAGTCCACATCAGACCCCAGTTTCGTTTGGCGTTTCGTTCGCCGTTTCATCTTGGGTTTACCGGTTGTGGGCGCCGCCTCCTTGATTCACATGTTATTCTCGTTACCTCTCCTTGGTCCCCTCCAGTGGATTGCCCGTTCTAGGGGGAGTCGGGGAAGAGGGAATAGAGGCTCGCGAGATACCGCCGCGGTCGTCATCATCGTGCTTCTTGCAATAGGTGCATTACGGTACGCCAACTCTTTACCGCGGATATCCCATGTCCCGCGCGCGTTTTTGATCGTGAATTTCGTTCAGGGTCATCTACCAAGTCTACAAATTTACAGAATTGGTGACGAAACGCCTCTTGTTACGCGCCGAAGCGACCATCCTTGAAGTCAATGTGTAGTCTATTTCCGCGCTTGTAGTTGCTTCCATATGATGAGAAAATGCCTTATTATTATCCCCGTTCCCCATCAGATCGTCTAGTCATCACTTGACATGCGTGTGTAATGGGCTATCAAGGGCTACCAAAACCTTCTGAGCTCCCGCCGAACCCGTTCATAGCCCTCGCGGGTCGCCCTTTGGGCATCGCCTGCCTGCAACTCCACGAGGTACGTCGCCACTGCAGAGTCAATACGATCCGCAGGGAAATATTCCCCAGGAGTGTGCTTTTCCGCTTCTAGCCAATCCTGGAAAAGCACGCAGATTGCGGCTGAAAGTATTTGAACAGCCGATTGGGAGCTGAACGGGGGAACCTTGCAAAGAGACGTGAGAATTTGACTCGGTAGAATCATCATCACACATACCTGTGACTCATACATCTGATGAAGTACATCCCATATCTCTACATATGGTACACCACACCGAGCTAACACTCGGACAACCCAGCCCGGTGGTACGGCATCCGTATTGGCCAGCTGAAACTCAACCAGAAGACGGGCAATATGTTCTATCATGCTAATTCGTCAGATGACGCTGAGTCAGAAAGGATCATTACACGAACTGAACGGAAAACTCGATTCCGAGCCATGGAATCGTTGGCCAAGTGGAACGATTTTTGCTTGGATGCGATCCATGGCTTCGGCAGCTGAAACACCTTGCATATCTGTCCTGACATTCAATAAAAAAATCTGATATTTTCGCGAAATTAACGTACTCTCGTTGAATATGCGATTCCATATGTCTTTGACGAGTGCTTCATCTTGATGTTGTGAAACGTGCAGAACCAACAACTTGATGGTCAAGAGGTCATATGGCTCGGCATACACTTGATAGAGCTAAGTTACGGCCATTAACCAATGAGATCTCATAAAATGAATCAGAGTACATACTTCGGTGATGCTGAACAGTCCTCTTTCAAGTAACTCGACCTTTTCCCTCAAATCAGGGTCTGACGGTTGAGATTGAAGGCGAGGCGATAGGGTGTTAAATATCTCGAGTTGGACTTGAGAAACCTCCAATTTCTCCTCCAGGTCTGTCAAGAAGGCAATTGCAGACTCATGTTTGCCACCCGCAGACACAGGATGGGACTTTGCGTTGCCGACAGCGAGCGTCAAGTACTCTATCCGTTGGGATAGTGATAAAGAGAATCTTAAAAGGGTTGAGAGAGATGACAATTAGAACCATCGACAACACGCACCCAGATGATTCCGCTAAGGCAGCAAGTACCTCGGCAGCACGGAGGGGTTGACCATCTTTGACATAGAACTGCCAAAGGAGCTGATACTTGTCGAGTGTTCTCGGCTCGCGTTTGAGATAAGCCTGAAGGTATGATGGACGCATCTGCATGACAATGAATCTTCCAGTCCAAGCATCTGGGAAAGCAGACCCCTGCGTACCTCAAGCAACTCGTCTGCCAAGCCTCTCGAGATCAGCCACTCGTATAATCGCGAGTGAAAAATCTCGTCAGTGCTTAAAAATGCTAACTCATACGCATGGGCCCGCACTCGTTCTGTAGTATCGTCACCACTCGTAGCCTTATTTTCAAAGCTCTCTAGGGAGTCAAGAACCAAGTCATAGCATTGGACACGCCGCTCCCATGCAGGTCTTCGAGAATCATCGGGCGCATTATTGTTGCGTCCGTGTCCATCGGGTTGCTTTGAGGCCTCTGGCGATGGGACCATCTGCCAGTACTCCTTTCCGAGACCGTCAGCATCCAGTGCCTCAGCGCAGTGTAATGGAAGTTCAATGGCGCCTTTTGCAAAGTCCAACTGTTGGTAGTCGCCAATAATTTCACGTAGCTTATCGAACACCATGATACGGGCGCCCTTCATGAACAACCTAGTTACCTAGTCAGTCTCCAGTTTCCCGAGGTAACAGCCAACCAAAAAAGCAACCTCAATGACTCAGCAAGATAGCCCTGCCGTTCTTGCGGATTACGGCTCTCCACGGCTCTGCGTACGCTTTCCTTGGCCTAGATAAAACAGGTCTAGCAGTTGTCAGAGGAACTGCAGATATACGAACCTTGTACAGCATCACGTCATCCGTACTACAGAACGAGCCACACCGAGTTTGTAGAATATCGCTGATGGTATCCACCTGGCACGTCCATGGGGTCAAGCTGTAGAATCCCACCAGTGCGACATTACTTACGGCAATCTGTTGGCCGATTTGTTGGTCGATTATCACGTTCACAAGCGCCCTCGATGCGGCCACTCCATTTTGACCAGTGATGAGCTCCTCAAACGTCATAGAAGCTATAAGCCTCTGAGTAGTGACATCCGTTCTGTCAAACTCTTCAGCCACGTAATTTAATAGACCAAGGAGGGTACCTACTTCCCGATGAGTTCACCGATGCGGTGATCAATAAGCAAAAGGAAGAAAGACACCCCCTCAATTGTTCGGCTCAGTAATGCTTGCAACTCTGCTACGGACTTTTGTTCGGCCTGAAGGGAATGTTGATCAGTCAAATAGGAAAGTAAGGCGAGCGTGATTATGGTCGACCTTCCACGCTTCTTGGTCACTCGCGGGTGCTGCGCGAGCACCTGAATAGTCCCCTGTGGCAGAATGGAAGAGATGGGGGTTTCCTTCTAGGAAGCTATGGAGTGCAAAAAGATTTCTTTGCACCATAAGCAAAATTTCTTCTGGTATGTTGGTTTGGGCTCCTGATGCACTTAAAAGGAGGGTTTGCATGACAACATGACGAGATAAGTGATACGTACGCTGGTCTGATCAACTTGTTCTTCCAAATTGGTCGGACTAGTCTTGCAAAATACAGGGCAAATCCTTCTCGTCTCCCACTAAATAGGGCAGTTCCCGATCCATCACCTGCTGATCTTAATTGCGTGCAACGTCGAAACAGGGAAAGCGCTCACCAGCGCCATATGTCATCCGTTCCGCCCACATGGGTCGCTCACCACAGTCGTAGAAGGCCTGTTTCGCGACATTGGAGAGCTCAGGCGCGAGGTTTGTAATGGATCCACTGATGGACTGCTCGCGGAACTCGAGGAACGTACTTCCGCTAGCCAAAGCCAAAAGCATAGCACATGTTTGGTCCCGACCAAAACTGGACGCATGCATGTATGAGCACAGTATCCACAAATAATCACGAGGGAATAATACCTATCTCGAAAGTCGATGATAGGCTGAACGTTGCCTTCGGCTTGCACCTCTTCGATGGCATCGCGCAACCAATCTAACGCACGACGTTTCGCTAATACAGTGATCCCGACGTTTGTTAGAATTAGGAATTGTCGTGGTGGTTCCAAAAACTGATACGCAAGCTCATTCGTCACGACTGGCATCGGTGTGTTGGAGTCCGGACTAATGGGAATGATTGCATTCTTGGGTCGAGGAAGAGCAGCCATGCCCCAGGTCCGCCCGGGGATGGCGAGCAAAGCTGCTCTCTCTGTCAATGGCGGACGCGGGGATCCGACACCAGCGCCGAACGTTGGTGCTGGTAGCTGTGAAGCTTGTGGTGGTGTCTGGCCAAGAGAGCCAATACGTGTCAAATCCGGTGACATGCAGAGAACAAAATCTGTGCCATCGGTATCCCCGGGGTGTGCAGCAATGGTCAGTCCAGCAACGTATGCCGAATTCTCCAATTCTGTCAGTACGTATGGCCGAGAGGTTGGAGGGGCTTGAGGGTGACGTGTTGGATAACCAGCACCCCCCGAAAAGTACGGGTTGGATTGCTCATCAGGATGAAGCAAGTCGGTAGGGGGGAGGCGAACGTGAACTAATTGTAAAGGGCGTTGAACTCGTGCATCGTTCGCAGGATAGTAACCATATGGGCTCGCGGACGAAGAAAAATATAGACGGACGCCGTTCATGGTTATAGCCATCAACTGCAGGCCAGATCGAGTTTCTTCCTGAGAGATGACGTGTATTGCAATGATATGAAAGTGCTTTGGTGTGATGGCGGGCGAACCAGGCGCCTTTTCTTGGGCCAGCTTGTATAGATTTTGAATCGTCTGCGAAAGCTGAATGGATTTGTTGGCCGTCGGGTAATATGCGGAAATGGTGCTGTTCGCGCTCAGTGTGTAGAAGAGGTTTCTACTCGGGTCTGAGACCACAGAAACAATGCGATCTGGACGCAATTTGCGGTCAAGTGGCTGTGAGATGTAGTAATCGGTGCGTACCTTCTGCGCGAGGAGTGGTGAAACGAGGCAAAAAGCTTTGAACGCTACTGACAGAATGGTTGACCAACTGGACGCGTCGACCAAACCAACCCTCCTTTTCCTGATAGTGGAGTTCATAGAGATGACCGTCCTGTGAGCCAGCCATGAATATTCTACCGTCGGTAGTTCCTGCAACAGATATCATCTCCACGTCGCATGGGACAGACATGTCTAAGTCAAAAAGTTTGATTTCTTTGCGAGTGGTGTGATTAGAACCAAGAACGTCTATCGCGGAGACTCCCAGGAGGATGACAGTCAAGGGGGTGCACAGAACGAGTAGATAGTTGATCTCGTCCACAAAGACACCCGGCTTGGGGTTGACAATCGCGACGTGGGTAATGACATCTGGTTGATCCACAAAAGAACTTAGGTCCTGACTGTACCCGGACCTCAGCTCGAACAGTTTGGGAAAGGAAACAAACTACACACCCCTCTACATAGTCCCAAAGGAAAAGCTTATGGTCTATTGCAACCCAGACCCTCTCGATTTCCGAGAGGAGTCCCATATGTGAGACGACATCCGTAGCTAGATATAGGTGTAAGCATAAAGTTACGACGGAAACAAGAAAACGGACTGTTGTAGAACTGAAATAAACCTTCAGGGATTGGGATCAATCGCCTTTTTTGAAACGGAACACGATAGTCATCAGGAGAAACGGAGTATGAGGCAGAAGAAGGTGCACCAGCTAGTAAGGAGGGTTGAGTATCGACCATTGTGGTGCGCGTCGTTGAACCGACTTACGAAGGGCAAGTAGTTCGCCTATGTCAGGGATGACCTGAGTGTCCTTGGCGAAGTAATCTTGAAGGACTTGACTTGCGCCCTGCAGGACAGGCAACTCCGGGGTGTGGTGCGTTATGTGGGTTTGCATGGACCGTGGAAGTCCGGTGGACGAGCTCGGCAGCAGGGATGAAACAGAACCTGAGCGCGTGCATCAGGACCATCAGTTGAGCGCGTACGGCCACGTGCTCCAATTACAAGACTTTTTTAATACAGATACAGTACAATAGCACAGTCTTGTATGCCCTCTTTCTAGCCTACCATCGACATTCTATTCCTTTCTGTGCATTGTAAAAGCGTTTACGCAGTGCAACCGTTTTGCTCACGTGGGTGACGCGCTTTGGTTGTTCGGGACGCGTCTGTGGCACATTGGTTGGACCACGCTTCTTCCGCTCAATTCCTGTCTATCTTCCAACGATGCCCCCCACAAAGCAAGCTGCTATTCGCCAGTCGATAACCCTCAAAGGATCTACAGAACTCGTCACCGAATTTTTCAAATATGCAGCAAATACGTGGGTAGTGTTAATATTAACCTAAACGGTCGGCTACTGGCTGAAGCGAGGCCTCTCTGCGTAGGATTCTATTTCAACGGGGAGTGTACCCAGCCGATGATTTTCACATGGTCAAAAAATATGGTCAAACCGTACTAATTACTCAAGACCTGGCTCTGGAGAACTATCTCGAGAAGTACTTGCTGTTATTCGCCATGCCGCCCGGGTGATTCTTATATTATTTCTAGGATATTGAAGCAAGTTGGCAGTAAGCTCATGGTCATTGCCCTGACCGGGGAAACTAACGCGCGGTGTAGCGTGGTTGCTCACAGGAGCAGTGACGCAACTCGTTGTGGCGATTATATCCAAAGACTCGAGAACGCCCCTCGAGCGGTGGGTCTTTGATATCAATCTTGTCGAGCAATCTTCCCAGGGGGCTGTGGGACAGTGAGTCTGTGTTGACAACATCATTTGATGGTTGATCTAACTGCCGGACATCCACCGTGACAGAGGTCAGATGAGTAAACCGGAAGCGGAGATACAGGCCGAAATTCGCTCCATACTCAAGCAAATCGTGTCAACGGTGACGTTTCTACCCATCATCGACGAGCCAACTGTGTTCAACATCCTTGTATACACCCACGAGTCGGCCGACGTCCCTGCGAATGAGTGGGTGGATACTGATCCGCTGGCTATTGAGGCCAGTAAGAGCCAACAGGTGAAATTGAGAAGCTTTAGCACGGATGTTCACAGGATAGAGGCCATGGTTTCCTATCGTTATGAGGGTTGATACCCTTTGATATATTTGACCTGTGATCATAGCGATGGTTGATACAAGCTATGTGGTTGATTGATTACTGTTGTGACTGCTATAAGCCTCGTTGCCATGGACACCTGATAGCCGCCTGGCCGGAAGCAACTCCGGCAATAGGCGAGTTGCGACTGTGGCAGTTACTAAACCAGTCCCCGTCCCTTATTCTCAGTCCCCCTCCTTTGCCGAGGCTCAGCCCCCTTCTTGCTTCGTCCTCTTTTTTCTTTTTTCTTTCTTTCTTCCTCCCACTTTTACATTCTCTCTGGCAGGCCAGACGTCACTCACTACACTCACACACTCGTGCATACTTACCCTTCATCCGTTGCTATGGCAGAAAGCTGGTTTCAACGCGAGTTCCTAACCCCCAGGAGGCTGGCCTTTAACGTCTTGTTCTACGGGTCGCATCTCTTCTGGTTTATCCTAGGGTGGTACCTCCAGGTGCGGCTCTAACTGACTTCTGTACAGTGAGCGGTACTCACAGCATCTCTTCCATTAGGCCACCGACGAGAAACTCCACGTCCTGAATGGCCTCAAGTTCTCCGTTTGGACATCCCGTGGGGCCGGCCTTGTCCTCGCTTACGATGGGGGTCTCATCCTCCTTCCCATGCTTCGCAACATCATCCGTGTCATTCGTCCCAAGCTATCCTGGCTCTTCCCTGCCGATGAAAACATCTGGTTCCATAGACAAGTGGCCTATTCCATGGCATTCTGGGCCATGGTACATACCACTGCTCATTATGTCAACTTCATCAATGTCGAACGAACTCGTACGTTTCGCTTTGCTGTTACTTTTGCCACTGCTTACCCCCTTCGTAGAGGTCCGGCCGCAACTAGCACTTCAAATCCACTATGCACAGCCTGGTGGCATCACAGGGCATTTTATGCTCTTTATCTTGCTCTTGATGTACTCCACCGCTCACCACAAGATACGCGCCCAATGTTTTGAAGCTTTCTGGTATACGCACCATCTTGCGTTCTTTTTCATGATTGGGTTGTATACTCATGCAACTGGCTGTTTCGTCCGCGATTCGGCGGATCCGGACTACATCGGTACCTTCCCGTTCTATTCCACAAAGCACTGCCTGGGTTATGAGAGTTGGAGATTCATTATTTGGCCTGGTATCATCTATTTTGGAGAGAGGATATACCGTGAGATTCGCGCCAGAAGGGCCACAAGGTTGTCCAAGCTCCTCGTTCACCCAAGCGGTACGTCGGGCAACGCACATTTCCATATTCTTACTAAGCCCAAAGTCATACAGGTGCCATGGAACTTCGTATTGTCAAGCCCAGCTTCAAATACACCGCAGGCCAATGGCTGTTCCTCCAGGTTCCCGAAATCTCTCGTTGGCAATGGCATCCTGTTAGTATCAGTAGTTCTCCACAATGATAACTCGAAGGCTGAAAGAGTCATCTAGTTCACTATCACTTCTGCTCCGGAGGACCCATACGTGTCGATCCATATCCGTCAAGCTGGTGATTGGACCCATGCCCTTGGCGAGCGTGTTGGCGCTGGGCCGTCCGTTGTGGCTGCTCTCACACAAGCTGCAATGAAAGGCGGAGTAAAGGACGAGAAAGACTATTCTTTCGAGGGATCTCGCGGAAACTTCGTTGAGCTTGATTCTAACAGCATTTCACGCCCCCTTCCCGTCGTGCGAGTCGATGGTCCTTACGGTGCTCCAGCTGAGGATGTCTTCAACGTGGAGATTGCCGTTCTAGTGGGCGCTGGTATCGGTATGGCATGCCATTTCATACCTGATTCTTCGACTCATATTTGAACAGGTGTTACCCCCTTCGCCTCGATTTTGAAACATATTTGGTACCGTCAGCGAAGTGGACATCTCGGTAGCTTGCGTAGGGTGGAATTTTTCTGGATTTGCCGCGACGCTCCTTCCTTTGGTTGGTTTCAGAGTCTTTTGCAGGAAGTCGAAGCTGCACAAGCCGATCGTAAGTCCGTGATTTTCGCAGAAGAATAGTCTTAACCCTTCTTACAGCGAACTTCCTTCGTATCAATATTTACCTCACTCAGAAGATTGGTGAGGATATGCTCTGGAATATCGCCGTTAACGATGCTGGGGCGGAATATGATCCGCTGACCTTGCTCCGCTCTCGTACGATGTATGGCCGCCCCGACTGGAAGTCTATCTATGGCCGCATGCGCCAGGCGATTGAGTCTGGCCAATACATTCCGGGATCAAACTCGCAGTTAAAGACCACTGTTGGAGTATGTTGGGCAGTAGTCTATCTACGCTCTTTGCTGACCTCAAGGTGATACTAGACGTATTTCTGTGGCCCTACTCCCCTCGCGAGGGCCATCAAAGAGGCAACCGTGGCGAATTCGTCCGCTTCCGTCAACTTTACTTTTGCGAAGGTGAGTGTTCGCGCTTCAGAGTTTTACTCATGCCTGACTTCTGTTTAGGAACACTTCTGAGCCGTGTTTGTGCACGCGCACTGTTCGTCTAGGCATGGTAATGCATCTGAGATGTGGGGCCATGGATAGTGTAGAAGTATCTCGTGATGCAATGTCGCTTTGCTATCGTATTTGGATGTTTTGTGAATGTACTCTGGAAATTACATTGAATACATATGATCACGTGAACAAATGGGCGCGATACGCGTTTGGACCAAAGTGAGCAGCTCCAAGCCAGACTACCTCACTACCATGTCGGCCGCTACACCCACCGCTTCCACACCAGATGCCTCGACTCCAGCACCCGCTTCTGCAGAGGCAAATCAGGCAACGCAGAGCACAGATCGTCTAGTTTTGGAATACCTTCGATCCAGAGGTCATAAATTCACAGAGCAGGCACTTTCAGAAGCCATCGGTTCCTCCGACGACAAGGGAAAGTCCCCTGTCTCTATATCTGGGGAAGAGCTCATTAAAAAAATCGCCCTGTTTGCCGAAAAGCCTGCCCAGCCCGGTGAAAATACACTCAAGACGACCCTAGGAGTGCAAAAGGAGCTTGCGACAGTGGTCAACACGTCCAATTTGCAGAATTTGATTGCGAGCATTGGACCGGTAGGAGCCGAAGAAGTGTTATCTCTTGACCCCAACGACAAGCACGAAGGCTTCAGGGAACTAGATGCCTGGGTGGGGGGATCTTTGGACATATACCGCGTACGCTTGGCCGCGTTCATTATGTTACTAGTTCCTCACAACATAATCCAGCAAGAGTTTCGTCCCATTATATTCCCAATATTTTGTCACTTCTACCTGGAACTCGTCCAGTTTGGCTTCAAAGATGCTGGTGAGCACCGCGCGTTACTGGTGTCAGGCATGGTAACGTTCGGACGTTAGCTCAGGAATTTTTCGCGACCTTTTCCCCCTCGCTGGACCCTCTACGCAGCAATGTTATACATCGTCTTTCCACCATCCGTCTGCCTTCCCACATTCAGAGCGATGAGACAGCTCAACGCTTCAGAAATGAAAAATATACGATTCATATGTCTCGATCGGGTTTCGCGTTACTTTTGGGCTGGCTTACAGAGGGCGTGGGGGGAGAGGCCCCTGGCGCGGGCGATGGTTTTTTGGGTGAAAAGGGTAGGCGAGGGAGAGCGGCGGTCATGCAGGTCGTCAATAATCATCTCAAATTTGACGGTAAGTGTTGTCCTCACGATGTCACCAGTCGAGTCGATACGAACTTATTTCAGTGGATACAACCAACACTTCTAAGTCCTTCACGTCTTGGGAGGACAACACGGGTCTTCTATCTTCGCTTATACCACAGACTAATGGAACGTCCACTGCGTATACAAATCCCCAGGCGTTCAACAGCGCTGCAGGAGAGCTGAAACTCGGTCCCGCTCCCATCTCAGATGAACTTCGTGCAGAAGCCGAGAAGTCTTTACGAGAACAGGCACTAATGGACAGAGACCCCACCGCCCAATTTGACAACCAACTCATCCGCCCCACTACAGTTCCTGGGATCGTCTCTCCTACAACCGCAGATCTCTTACCGTACCCCTCGACTTTCAAAACAATGGACGTCAGACGAGAGTTCGAGAAGGTGAGGGATGCCAGAAAACGTATACGTCTGGACTCGAGTGCACTCTCTGTCGCGGATGGCAATACTTCTCAAGGCGCTGCAGCACGACAGCATAATCTACCTAGTATATGCGCTTACACCTTGCATGATGTTCATGAAGGGTTCGCCTCAGTCCGGTTCATCACGGTTAATTTTGTTGACCAATCTCGATTAGCTCTCCATGCTGTGCGTTCTCCCTGGACACGTCCCTGATGGCCGCCGGATTCGAGGAGAGCTATATTCGGTTATGGAATTTGAAGGGAGAACCATTGAATGGTTTACAAAGCGAATTCCAGCTCAACAACATTCGGGACTGTACGTTGTTATGAGACCTTTGAGCATCGCTTGCTGATTGCCTGTACACAGCTTCTTCCCTTAATTCTCTTCGAGAGAAGGGAGGATCACCTACACGCAAACTCATTGGACACAGTGGGCCGGTCTATTCTCTGGCATTTGACTCTGTAGCAGGCTCCGCCGCACCACCTAAATATCTCCTTTCGGGTTCAGCTGATGCGACCGTAAGATTATGGTCTATGGAGACCATGACGAACGTAGTTGCGTATAGAGGACATCAGAACCCGGTCTGGGATGTTGACTGGAGTCCTATGGGGATCTACTTTACGACGGCTAGTCGAGATCGCACGGCTCGGCTTTGGTCAACAGACCGGACCACTACCCTACGAATTTATGCGGGCCATTCAAGTGACGTTGATGTGAGCTCCAGAAATGTTGCAGGCTGTTAGAAACTCATTTGAACTAGTGCGTCCGATTTCACCCTAACTCCTTGTACGTTGCTACGGGTTCGAGCGACTGGACTGCCCGGCTGTGGGATGTCCAGCGGGGTACGTCCGTTCGCGTGTTCATCGGTCACCAAGGCATCGTCTCTACTCTCGCCTTCAGCCCGGATGGGCGCTATTTGGCCACAGCAGGTGGGTCCATGACGAAATCATCTAGAACACTGCTGAACGGTCTCCTCTAGGCGAGGACCTGGTAATAAGTTTGTGGGACCTCGGATCTGGGCGCCGAGTTAAAAAGATGACTGGGCACACAGCCTCAATTTATTCACTCGTGTTCAGCGCAGAGTCTTCGGTGCTTGTCAGCGGCGGGGCGGACTGGACTGTCCGGTGTTGGGACGTGAAAAGTCAGGGAGGACTACCTGAAACATCCAGGACAAATGGCATCGGGGGTAGTGCTGGCTCGCATCCTTCGAAGGATCCGAGCCCGGATGTAATCGAGACGTGGGTTGTTCACAACATTTCCCTGCATTTGTGTCTCATGAAATCGCAGGACGGACCTCCTTGCGACGTTCCCTACCAAACGAACCCCTATTACAACCGTCCACTTCACACCTCGTAATTTATGCCTCGTTGCCGGGCCCTATCTTTTCACGACACCACGATGATGAAGGGAGGTGCTCGATTTCAGTTGGTGTCTGGAATTGGAGAGCTCTCCCCGCTGCCCTTTGGGTTGCGGTTCTCATTCCGATCCTATAGGGATGTGTTTCATCGGGCATGATGTGATGGTAGTTGGGTGGTAAATGCATTGGGTGGTACACACGCTAATGTAGGCTCGGTACTTCCTTTGATTCATGCATGCGGCGACCTTCCTTGTTCGCCAGTAACTTTCGTTGTAAGGTGAATATTGATCGCGTTGTAGTTTGTTGTGTTGTGAGTTAGTGTCAGTGACTACCAAAGGGAGACAATGACACGTGTTGCTTCACGTGGTACGGTGTTCTGGTTGTCCTCTCAATTTGTGAGTACCAGTCATTCAGGCCTCATAAAGCACCCCCACCTAGACTCGAGGCACCTTTCCCTTCATTCCTCTCTACCCTCGCTCCTCTTGTCACTCAGCATAGTGACAGGATACTATCTGTAACAGAGACATGGCGACAAGCATGGAAATCGACGGAATGGCCTTGGACCAACCCGCCACACTACGCGAACCTCCACAAGTGCAGGAACCCCCAATTACACATACAGGACTACCTCCGTCTAATGGTATGTGTCGTTCCGCACGTTGTTGTCACTTCCTGTCACTGTCACCCATCGGCTGTTCGTCTGACCTACTTCAATTCACAGGCGTCCAGCACCGCGAACCTTTCCGAGAGATTCCCGTCAAAGTACACATTCGGAGGCCCGACAGAGACTCATGGGTGTACGTGGGACGTGCGACAGTCTCGCTGGATACAACAGGACACTCTTCTCAAGTCGGTGAGCCACCACTTAAGCGGCTCTGACCAACTCTGGATAAACATCGTGACCTGACTCGTTCGCAGTGGTCCGCTCGACCTCTACGGCCTCAACAGATAAGGTGTTGACGGTCTTCAGCGAAGTGAGTTGCGGTCCTTCCCTGCAGGACCATCCCGGTTTGCTCACGAACAGCAGAACAGCGAACTACAAGCCGAAAAGCGTGGCAACTTTGTTGTTGTTGGGTCCATTGAGGGGTCCAAGGTGGTCTCTTGGTCACTCAATGTGAACTTATTTGATTTGCCTCGCTGCAATGAATTCTGACGGGGCCTACTATTCAGGCTCTAAACGCATCCGAAACGTTGCGACTTCTTGCTTGTATAGAGCTGGCATGTTACCGGTGCAAGCAAGCGATTGCAGACCCACGTTCGCATCATAGGACCCGCCGCCGCATTGAACGGGTCATAAAGGATGACCGACGGAAGAGGCACAGGCGCCGGCAAGAACAGGACACCATGATTGACCTATTCTCGAGGCAAAATCTCAACACACCTGAGGACGGCCCTTAGTGCAGGGCGATATCAATACGACATTTGCAGTGACAGGATTTATGGATGAAGCAGCACTGTACTACGATCTATATCTTAGCATCGACACGAACCCAAAGGCCATCTCCCCCCTCATTTCCCAGCAAAGCTGTTTGTCCCACCCTTTTGTATTCCTCAAACTCTCACGCTCGTCGCCTGCCACCCCTCTGTGTTAGTACTGGCGTACATCGCAATTACTGACCCTTCAGCTGAAGTTGTCCACTGTCTCTTATGCTCTTTATTTCGCTCTCTCTGTACACGTATATCGAGATCCAAGCTTCAATATAAGCTCCAGTACGAGAGTGATCTGTTGGAGAAATATGGCGTCCTGTTTTACCCAACCGTTAAATGTAATAAGCTTCTATTGAACAGAATCGACTCAAGCGGAGGATCCAGGCTACTAAATGACGGAGTTCCATGACTCTTCACGATTACCTTCTGCTACATGTTTGTGCGATGAACTCCCCGCCATTATATCGCACTGCCATTTGCTTTCTTGATGACGCGTAATATGCTAAAGCACTGCCCTATGCAGCGACTGGTTGGAGTCTGAAATCGCAGGCGCATTTGGTGGATGTTATGCCTGCCCTCGCGGGCTGAGCGGATATATCAGCGGGTGGTATGTGGGAGAACTGTGGGATGGAAGCCATCAGCAATAGTATTATTGCTTTATGGAAGGGGATTGTGGGGGCTCACACTGGTGGTGTATTTGGTCATAAAATCTGTCTTCTATGGAACTGAAGGGGAGAAAATAAGGCGAGTGCAGCAATCTGTCCTAGCTAGGGGTCTCTGTGAAGAAATATCTGAAACTTGTCCGAGAACCCGAGGCAAGATACAAATCTTTGCCGACGTCGGGCCCGAGACGAAGACTTTAGAGCACCCGAGACTGCACTTGTGTGATTCTGCGCATCGCTCATATCAATGGAAATAAGATTTAGGCACCAGCTGTTACGTTGGCCGGTACCTGTAGTCGACTTGGTAGCGGTCATGAGATACGGTAAACCCAACAAGGCATGCGACGTGGACCCGTCCACGAGGTCAAAGTGGTACATATCCGCATTGCGACCATCAGAGAGGTGGCCTAAGAAGCCGCGGACGAGGGCCATCCGAACAAGAGGTATATCCGTTGTAGATGACCACGGTTACTGGGTTTGGGGAGCTTCGAAAGCGCAAATGGAGCGACTCGACACGCGCTATTACTGGTATCATGCGGAGATGGTTCCATTGCTCTCGACTTTTCGCATCGCCTCAATATCGAACGTTCATTAGGACTGCATGCCACTTTTTGTTTTTATCACCAGTAGAGACCATTTCAACTTTTCTATAATATTTTGGCTGCCCTGATTATGAAGGGGACGCTATGATTATCTTGAAGCAATCAATAATAATAATTATTGAGTTACACCTTAAGCTGGAATGCGGAGTTTCAAACTAACCCAAAGCTCGTGTATCATAACCAGTAGTGGCCGTATCGACGACATTAACGTCAAGAACGCTCTCTCCAGGTCAGTACCTGCGATTTACTCTTGATTTTACCGTTTGGATGTGCGTAGGATGGTCGTGAAGATCGATATCTTCAATGTTGACCTCCAAAATCGATTGAAAATGTGGCGGATGGAGCTATTATGCTCTGGATGCACCTTCTAATCTATCTATAATATGTCTCTTTGCGTTCCCGACTATCATCATTGACAACCTCTTCGCGTCTGTCAGAATAAAAAGCCATGGGTTTCGGGAAAAACAACGTTCTTCACGGAAATCACTTCCGCAAAGACTGGCAACGTCGCGTCAAGACATGGTTCAACCAACCTGGCCGCAAGCTCCGCCGGCGTAACGCACGCAAAGCCAAGGCTGCTACGCTTGGTGTGCGCCCACTCACTCTCCTCCGCCCGGCTGTGCGCGGCCAAACGGTACGATACAACGCCAAGATACGGGAGGGTCGTGGCTTCTCTCTTGGTGAGTTGAAGGAGGCGGGGGTCAGCCGTAAGACTGCACTGGGACTCGGCATTGTCGTCGACCACCGGCGTCGGAACCTATCCGTCGAGGGAAAATCGATCAACGTCGAGCGGCTGAAGGCATACAAGGAACGTCTCGTCGTGTTCCCACGTAAGGCTAGAAAGCCCAAGAAGGGCGACTCTTCTGTGGGCTACCTTTCGTTTTTGTTTTTTGTCTGCATGCTCACAACAATTTCGAAAAAAAACACTTAGCCCGATGACCTCAAAGCTCCGACCACTCGTCAAACACTTGGTCTTCCCTCTTCCTCTCTTCCTGAACAGCCTCGTAAGATCACGCAAGAAGAGCGGGAGTTCAACGCCTACAAGACACTTCGTAATAACCGGGCTGAGGCAAGGTTTGAAGGTGCACGCAAGATTCGTGCAGCAAAGGCTAGTTACAGTCCACTTCCTTATGTCCCCGTTCGCTCACAGCATATTATGATTTTCCAGAAGGAAGAAGAGGAGGCAGCTAAGAAGAAGTAGATTCTTACTCGTTGACTTTTACCTCTATTTTATGCCCCATTTTGTATGCATTACAAAACCTGGGGTACCCCCAGACCACGCAAAACATGACCACATGCACGCAGATTCCTCTGATTGAAATAGTGTGTCGTCTACAATTAACATAATCAATTGATGGTATAAAGGCCAGCTAGTGAATTTAGTATTAGTTAGTCTTTGCGTCCATTGCCTCCTGGATCTCCGAATCCGCAACCATCTTCATAATCCGTAATTGGTTGGCAACGCCCCTAAGGGTATCCCGTACTTCACCATTTCCCTCGAAAAAACCAAATTCAGCGTACTCTAACCCTTGCTCCTTGGCAAATTCTTTGACAAGATGGCTGGCTTCTTTGAGATTATGGCGCGGAAGGCGAGGAAAGAGGTGATGAGTAACCTGGAGGTGCAACCCGCCATGGACAAATTCCACGAATGGGTGACAAATTACATCGGTTGTAGTGCGGAGCTGGCGATGTGGGAAGGACTCTGTTGGACCGAGATCAGCAGTGGAGCGTGAGTAGTGGGAAAGGACGATCTGATGAAGCAGGTCAGAGGAGTGACGACGATCAAGAATGCGAGCCCCAACTACCTGAACGTGGAGTGGACTTGAAACCATGTTGCTCACGAGGAAGTACATAAGACTTGTTTTCCAAGAACCGCAGCCACGGAGGACGCCCCCATACCAGGAGAAGAAACCGAGGAGGGCGAATACCTCAAGCCACCAAGCCCAACGGCCACCACGAGCCTTGCTGGGGTCACTGCGGGTGATCCAAAGATGACGATATGACAGGCGGTAGAGGTTGAAACGCGCGAGCGACATGATGACATAGAATAGGTGGTGCTGAGCGGTGATAACGGCCCGCGAGAATCGATCAAAGGTGAGCTCGCGCTTGTAGTACGAAGAGTAGAGTGATTTGAAGAAAACAGGTGTAATCGCAAAGAAGGGCAAGTGTTGAATATCCGGATCACTGGAGAGGTAAAAGGTGAGGAATGAGAAAAATGAAGCAATTGGACGACATACTGAGACGGGTGGTTGGTGACAACTACGGAAACTTAGCTTTGAGCCGTGCGCAGTCGTAAAAAGTGAAGAACGTACCATGATGGACATTGTGATTCTAGAAGGTAGAGAGGATGAGTAGGGGGAGGGAAGGGGGTAAGAGATACAGAAGGGACATACGTGGACCCACCAACCGATGCTAATGCCGCCTATGAAATCTGCTAGAAGGATGGCTGTCAAGCGGTCCTTATACCAGTTGTGAGTAACGCCGAGGTGGCCAAGATCGTGACTGATGAAAGCGAGCTGATGCCATAGACAGCCCAATGAGACTGCACTAAGAAAGAAGAGGCCGCGCTGGTATAGGAGGTAGGAGGATAGGGAAAAGAGGATGTACCGAGCTACTTCGGGGCCATAACCAGATATGTAGCGAGTCTGATACAAACCGGCGGCGACGACGCGTTTGTGTAGCTGCTTGTACGCGGTAGAGTGTTGAGATTGGATCTTAAGCGACAGCGAGGTAGGTGGAGGTTGTATGGATGCAAGGGAAGGACTAGAAGCGAGGGGCGCGTCTGACTTTCTGACGAGGAGAATTTGAGAAGTGGGAATATCCTGTGAGGTGTCAGGAGTGGCGTCGTTGTGCCAGCGAAGCGAGCCATCCGGGGAAAGTTTCCTGATCCAGCCCGTGAATATGGGAGGCAGAAGGGGCACCCAGCCATCTTCGGAAAGCTGCACGGGGCCTTGGGAAAATGCACGCATCCTGTCAAGGACGTGCTTCGGATGATAAGCTTCGACCTCGTCCGTGGCGTCGCGGCCGATGAAATGAAGGATGGCGAGGGCACCTCCCGGGTGTGCAGAAAGCCATTGGTTCGGGACACGAATGAGGTTTCCGTTGAGGATGAAGAGATGTTCGCCGTTGAGTATGCGAGCGGCGACCGAGTCACGGGTATGGAGGATGGTCATGGGTATTCAGAATACAGGCACGGATAATTCCGCGGTGCGCCACCGTGCGAGTGCGGGCCTCGAGTGGGACCGTGTCGGTTCGTTCTCTGCCCTTGCTCTCACCCACCTTATCTCAACTCTTATTTTCCCTCCAATCCTCTCCCCCTTCGCGTGGCCATGTCCAATCCTTTCTCAGAAAATCCCCCTCCTCTCCCTCCTAAGCAGTCCACTTCATCTCGTCGGCACCAGCAGCATCAGTCTCAGCCACCGACCAGATCGAGTACTCGCAACGACCCTTCTCATACTCATCATTCCTCTCGTTCAACCGATACCCCCTCGCATAACTCTTCTCGTACTCGCCCACATCGCAGCCAGACAGCAGGACCGTACGTCATTACATCCTCTATTTTTCCGCTCTCTTTGATATCTTCCCCCTTCTCAATACAGTCCAGTCACCAGTACCAACACTCGTCCTCAAGCTGCCCAGCCAAGGCGTTCCCATTCTTCTGATTCTACACCGTCCGATAAGTCGAAGCATCACCGCTCAAAATCCAAGAAGACCTCCATACACGCCGATGTCATTGATCGTCTCGATTTTACCGGCGTCGGTCCAAGTATGCGCTTTTCGGTTCATTTGCCTACCATACCTTCTCACACCACCCATTTGTATAGTGTTCCACCACGATGGGCCATTCGACGCCTGTGCTCCATCTCGCAACAGGCATCGCACTGAGGCCCCTATGTATGCATGGACTTCTATCAACGCCGAAGATGAAGAAGTCGCTGCCCGCTACCGAGACAACGAGGACAACTCGAACCCCGTTGCTCCCACTCTTGCCTACAATCATTCTTACCCATCGGAACTTCCTCGCTCCCCCCCAGCTGCCGCTAATTACTCCAGCTATTACTCCGAACCTCCGAAGAAAAAGGTCGATGCCCTCGCCGAGGCATGGGGCATGCATGAACCTGAGCCCTACGAAGAATTTTTTGGTGGTGGTGGCGACTTTGATGGCGCCGTCACTAACGGCAACCCAGTCAGAGAGCCACGCTCCAATGGCAGGCGTACTCGCGAAGACGTGACCTCTCGCCCACGTGGCGGTAATCGCATTCCTCCCCCACAACCCATTATCGTCGGCGACAGACCAGAGACTGGGGTCTACCCTCCTTCATCCTCTCCTGGTTCTGGCGGGGCCAATCTTGGCCGCAATAAGTCTTTCATGCAACGCATACGTAAAATGCGTGATTCCCCCAATATACCTGTCGGCTTTGATGAAAGGATGGACACTGTGGCAGATGGTGTGCCTTCTCCTACCTCCTCCACCGAGAGTGGTAACTCCGGGCGTCAAGCTCACCGTAATCGCGATTCGTTTTTAGGTCGTTTCGCTCGTGGCCGCGGGGACCATTCGCCGGCCTCACCTGTCGAGCCATACGTCCATGTTGACGATAGATCCAAGGAACTCCCGCCAACTCCTATCAGTCCGGGAAATCGTTATTCCGATGGGCCCAGCAGCCCAGGCGCTGGTTTGGGCCGCACGACTAGCATCTTGAAAAAAGTTAGGGGTGTTGTCCGTGGCGGTAAATAATTAATTACGCCGGCTGGCCTTCCGAGGAAAGTCAGGCTTCCCCCCCAATCTTCAAACCGTGTTCGTCTCATTCTTACGGCGCTCATTGAGACCCCCATAATTTTTTTTGTCTCTACTTCTTTTCGACCCACTTCTTCGCATCCGACTATACCTCTCATGTTGACGTACTATGTGCGTGCCCCGTGTGCATCATCACGTAGCCGCTTTTACCCCTACTTCTTCCTCTTCTAAATCCCCCGTGTTTTGTACGTGTAAGCGAGTCTTCACTCTTCATCTGTTTTATTATCCAAACCGTCGCGATTGTCGATGTGACGTTCTTTGTGTCAGGAATAACTTGAGCGCTCCCTGTGTAGGTTTCGACTGTAATGTCTCGGCTGAAGGCGATTAATTTAGTGTCTTGTATGTCGCCGCATATCATTTGTTGAGGAAACTGGACATGAGGTACTCGAGTGAACTATTATTTTACCAATTGGTCTACCTTGTCCTCCTCGCGTTAATGCCCTGTGTTATGAGCGATTCCTTGACCTCATCTATTCGTACCTCGCCCCGATGGAAAATTCCTGCTGCCAGCGCTGCCTCAACGCCCGTCTTCTCAAATACGTCCACAAAGTGCTGTGCATTCCCCGCACCGCTGCTCGCTACGACGGGGATGCTCACATTCCGGCGCACAAGATTGACGAGATCCAAATCGAATCCGCGTCCCGTGCCGTCGCGATCGATGCTGTTTAACAGGATCTCCCCCGCGCCGAGTATCTCCACGCCGCGCGCGAGCTCGACGACGGACAAATCTCGCGCTTCTCGTCCACCGGAGACGGTGCACTGGTACCACCATGTTTTACCCTCTTCGTCCCCAGAGCCGATGATCAGCTCGTTGTTCCGCGGACCATCGTAGGTCGAGGCGTCAACGTACACCCGCTTGGGATCGATGGACACCACGACGGCTTGACGCCCATACGCATGCGCGATCGTTTCTATCGCACTGCTCCCATCGCCGCGCCCATGATGAACTCCGACATCAGGAGATGCAGCAGAAGCAGCGCGCAGGCGCTCGACGGCATAAACCGCTTCGCTGCCAATGCTGACCTTGTCTGCGCCTGCACGGAAATACGCACCGGCGACTTCGAGCGCTGGACGCGGCGTGCCGTCTGGATCGACGGTGTCGCGGATACCACCGCCGATGGTGAGCGGGATGAACACGTTCGCTGCGGCGGCGCGTACGACTGCCAACATCGGCTGGTCGTGCAGCGGGGAGTGCCGGAAGGACGTGATGTTCAGCAGGGCGAGTTCGTCCGCGCCCGCGGCGTAGTAACGCGCCGCGAGTGCCACGGGTTTGCCGAGGTTGCGCACTGCGCCTGCGACTTTGGCCGTGGTCGTTGTTGCGAGAGAAGAGGGAGAAGGGGTGGGAGAGGGTGGTGAGGGCCCCGCGGTCGTAGGATGGTGTTTCTCGCGCACGTCGTATTGGTCACCTTTGGTGACGACGAGGTCGCCTTGATCGTTGGCGCGGACGTCCATGCATGCGATGACGCGCTTCGTGAAGCCATCCCTTGGCGCCGGCGGGAACGGGACGCGCGGCGAACGGGGTCGGGTGGAAGAAGCAGGCTGACGCAGCCAGGTGTCGAGGAGGCGCAGGCCCGCGTCTCCCGATTTTTCGGGGTGGAATTGACAGCCAAAGACGTTGTCCTTGCGCACCGTGGCGACGAACACTTCGCGGCCGTACTGCGTGACGGAGTGGACCCACTGCGCTGCGTCTGGCTCGCGCTCGGGATCGTACGCGGCGCGATAGGAGTGCACAAAGTAGTAGTGCAGCGTCTCGTCGAGCCCCTCCTCCTTATCGTCATCATCTGCGTCGAGGAGACGGACGGAGTTCCATCCCATGTGAGGGACTGCCTTGTTCGCGTTGGAAAACACGTCGATCTTGCTTGGGATGAGGCCCAGGCCGGGGACGGTGGCCTCGGACGAGGAGCGGAAGAGCACTTGCATGCCAATGCATATCCCGAAATAGGGTCGACCAGAGAGGATGTATCGTCGCAGAGGGTCGAGGAACCCGCGCTCGGTCAGGCCATCGACTGCTGTTTGGAAGGCGCCGACGCCGGGAAAGATGAGAGACTACACCGGGCCGGATATAAACATATGATATGATATCACGACGATGGAACGGATGGCGAGGGAGAGGGAGCAGATGCTCACGGTTGCATCGTCAAAGTCAGCTGGTGACGAGATCCATTTGAAGGAATGACCGAGTCTTTCGAGGGTGTTTGCAAGGCTCTGGACGTTGCCTGCGCCATAATCGAGGAGGAAAAGACCCATCGCGGCGTGGGAAACAGTGTGCTCACTGTGGTGTGTCATGTCATATGTGTTTACCCGTAAAATTTCGAAGCAAATTTCAGTGACTCGACCAGAGTATAATACTCTCTATCCCATCCGATCATCGTCCAAGATCACCCCACCAACTCAAATAGCCCCCGAACATGGCATCCAACCCTATTGCAATCCCCTACTCGCCCAACGCATCGGTCGCCGTCGCCGTTTCTCCAACGACTAACGCGCTACTTTTGGAACATAATCGTCGCAAGTCATTGTCTGGCCACTCGAGCGTTAGGCAGCCAAAAGTGCTGCATCCAATCGAAAATGGAGATTTGCGTATACTCTTATTAGAAAACATCAGCCGAGACGCCGTCAAGGCTTTCGAAGCCAATGGTTGGAGAGTCGATCATCACACAAAGGCTATGAGCGAGGATGATCTCGTCCAACATATCGGCACATACCACGCCATAGGTATTCGTAGCAAGACCAAGATCACCGAACGAGTGATAAAAGCTGCCTCCAAGGTGTGGGCGACCCTGATAGACGCTGGTTTCCATCAAAGCTGACATCGTGCCTTAGCTCCTCGCCATCGGGTGCTTCTGTATCGGGGTAAATCAAGTCGATCTAGCCACCGCCGCGAAAACAGGCATTCCCGTCTTCAACTCACCCTTCTCCAACTCGCGTTCCGTCGCGGAGCTCGTCATATCCGAGATTATCGCGCTCGCGCGGCAATACTTTGAACGCGGCTTCGAGCTGCGCCAAGGAATATGGAACAAGCAGTCCAAGGGCTGCTGGGAGATCCGCGGGAAGACACTCGGCATCGTCGGTTACGGCCACATCGGTTCTCAACTCTCCGTCCTCGCCGAAGCGTTTGGCATGCGCGTCATCTTCTACGACATCATCAACATCATGCCGCTCGGCATTGCCCGCCAAGTCGAATCTCTGTCCTCGCTTCTCTCGCAGTCGGACTTCGTCACCCTTCACGTGCCGGAGCTCCCCGAGACGAGGAACATGATTTCGACCGCTCAGCTCGAGCAGATGAAGAAGGGCTCGTACCTGATCAACAACGCGCGCGGCAGCGTCGTGGACATCCCCGCGCTCATCAAGGCTATGCAATCGGGCCACATAGCCGGCGCTGCCCTCGACGTCTTTCCCCACGAACCCGGTGCGAATGGTGCTCCCTTCGATGACCAGCTCAACCCGTGGGCAAGCGAGCTCCGCGCGTTGAAAAATCTTATCCTCACCCCACACATCGGCGGCTCTACCGAAGAGGCACAGAAGATGATCGGCGAGGAAGTCTCGGGAGCGCTCACTCGCTACCTCGACTTTGGTTCGACGTATGGCGCCGTCAATTTCCCAGAGGTGGACCTGCGCGCTATCACCACCGAGCAGCCCGACCACATCCGCATCTGCCACGTTCACGTCAACCAGCCCGGCGTACTCAAGCAAGTCAACGAGGTGCTTTCTCCATACAACGTGGAGAAGCAATATTCAGATTCCAAGGGCGACGTTGCCTACCTCATGGCAGACATTGCCGATGTCAGTCCGCAGGATGTAAATCTATTGCGGGAGATGATCAGCAAGACAAGCGCAAATATACTGACACGCCTTTTAGCTTGAATTATACATGCACATCCCCAGCATTGTACCCGATCTTGTCGCATTTTTACACATTGCTATTTCTAACCATTACAAAAGACACTCACAAAGAAGTCCGGTCAAAGGTACTTCGAATCCCCACTCAACTGGGATCTCTCATAGCAGAGTAGACTGTAGTACTTGTATTTAACAGACCGCATAGCCTAGTCACATGTAGCATCAACTCGCTTTCCCGTGTCTGTCAGCCCCCTCTAACCCTCGTTTCGAGGCATTTTTTGAGATGGTGTTGTGTTTGTCCCACTGGCCAAGCTTCTAAAGGGACGTCCCGCACAAAGGGATCAACACAAACTCGAGCAATTGCATTGAAAAGATCTTCCAAAATCCACTTTAGCCGAGGGCCAGTTAACTCTATCGCTGGTTCTGCGTTGATTTCGAGAAGCTTAACGCCGAACTGTGGTTGTGATGACCCTGTGTGTTCGACCAAAAAGTCAACTCCAAAGAGTTCGAAAGCGTTAGGTAGTGGCTGCAAGCTTCTTGAGTCTTTGTTGCGACCTCTTCTAGGGAAATGAATGTACCTGGAAGTGTATGGGTGACTGAAGTGCAGCCTTGAAGGTTTCCGTTAAAGCATCCACTATTTGATCTTGGATATTCGCGAGGTGACTCGAAGTTAGAATTAACCCGCCACCAGGTGCGTCAGCCCCGCCAGACAATATGTGACAGCCGACCAACTCGGCAAACAGCCGCACGCCCTCTTCTCCTCCGTGAGTTTGCAGTGCCGTATTCGTCAAGTGAGGTGTGAGATCGATAGTATCGTCGACCATTGGCGCCGGCGGTGTATAGGGTTTCGACGAGAACAGGGCCAACATACGCGTATACAGATAGAGGGTGAGATCTCCAGATGCGACGCAATACGCCCGGAGGTGAAACTAGATTTATTAAACGAGTTAGGCAGCATCAATCAGCATGATCGAACGTTACAAACCTTATGGCCTTGCAGTTGATCGATGGGCCGTGGAGAGACGCCCTCTATTGTGATTTCTCGTGGGTCAAGCAGGAGAGGGTTTGATAAGTATTCCTAAATATTTTTTCGTTGGAGTTTTTGTCACATCGCAATACGTATGATATACGAAACGGCGAGGCACTACTTGCCTGAATCACAAAGTGGCGCAACTGAGATATCGCGATAGTAGTTTGGTTGGTGAGGGCGGCGGCCGCCTCGTCGCCGCGACCGCCACTATCGCCATCACCATCACAACTTTGATAATCGTCATCAAATTTCTCGAGTATTCGCCGCAGGCTTTCCTTCGAGTCGAACAGTCTGATTCCCATGCCACGGTCTGCCATGCCTGGTTTCAAAATCCACCATCGATCGTGGGTCTCTGGCGATGTAATTGATGATACATCATCCAAGACACCGGATAGATCCCAGAGTTCGTCTGCCCATAGGTCGTCGAGGTCGTCCGCGAACGATATCTCTATGTCCCAAGTCTTCGGCACCGCTGTCTGGAGAACAGAGTCCGGGTGTTTTGTCAAGTGCGAATGAATACAGCGCGAGAGGAAATGCTTCCGGATGAGTGCTTTGCGGATCACGAATGAAGATGATAGAACATCATGATGATCAGAATGAGTCAGCGCATGGTCAATCTCGTCATACGAAGACCATTGTATGAGTTTCTTGAAAGGACGAGGCAAAATGGAGTAAATGGATGCATCGTCGATGCACGGAAGCGAGAGAAGCGAATTTCTGACGAGAGACTCGGTGAGGGGGGCTGTAGGCCAGGAAACGAAGAAGAACAGGTTGTCCATAACTTCGTCTTGCGCCGTCTACTCGGCCACAAGATGTGTTAGTCACGTGTAAACCAACCCAACGGTATGTTTGAGGAGATTAACTTTTCTAGTCCAATATATTCTACTTTAGGCTCGCGGCATCTGTCGTAACAGCGCTATAACGTCATTCATGTCCGCCTGTTCCACGCCTGCCCTGTGTCCACTTTCTGCTCGGTTCCAGAACCAACCTCCTTCCTGTATCTTCACATCAACTTCAGCCGAGTGTGCGGCGGCTACAGCCTCTCTTGATGAACCCCTTTCTAGTGTAGTTGTGCCTGTAGGTATTGATAAATCGTTGTAAGCCACCCCGAAGAATCGAGACAGTTTGGCTGCCCGCAGCCGACGCCTGCGAAATGTGGCGTTGGCACTGTCATCCAAACGATCGTAAGCGTCCTGAACAACGGAATCCAGATCGTCATCGAAATCCAGTAGTGGAACTGCGGGTGTCTCGGATTCTATGAGTGGTTCAACGTCGTATCCTAAAGAGTCGGTGGATGGGACAGCGATCGATATAGAAGATATGCTTGATTGAGAGAGGCGCATCGACGACGAAGAGCCAGAGGATACGGAACGAGCGTCATTTGATGAAAGGGCGAGATACGTTTTTATCCTTTCGTCCGTGATGGCGCTGGATGGTGCCGGCCCATCTTCAGATGGAGACGCTATTCTGTACAAGGAGATTGGAGGTTCCGCTCCAAAGAGCTACAAGGCTACATTCAGGATGACCGGATGGATGAAACTCTGATCAATCAAGTACCTGTGTTAGTTTCCTCCCTCTTCGAATCCTCTGGATTCTCTGCGCCTCCGTTAATGGTGGGTGCTCATCACCCGAGGCGTCATCTTCCTGACTTTGGTCAGATGTATGCCGCTGTTGACGCACAGGCTCAACGTTTGTAACGCTCCTCTTGGACCAGAGTGACACGCTTCTTTTCGGAAAACGTGTTGATGAAGAAATTCCAGTCGGCTTTTGAGGGGGCATTTGAGAGACGGCAATAGCTGGGCTGTGAACGCTCCGTCGTCTTAACTTGTCCTTGGGTCGCACTTGATGGACATTGCTTGGCACACGGAGGCTCGTTGACCTGGCAAGTATTCGGGCCACGTCGGATGAATGTCCAGTCAGTCGAGTGTTCTCGTCGGTTTGATTGGATTTCGTGGACTCTGCTCCGCGCAGGCGACCAAGACCAAAGCGTGCCAAATCGAGCTGATTGCTATAAGGACGCGCTGGTGGGCGTCGTGTGGAGCCACTCCTCACCGGGGCGTCCCGAACGGATGACTGACGATGGAGAGACATGTCGCTAGTTTCTCCGGACTCGGAGTAAGATGGGAGTGGAAAACGAAAGGAGCGAGAGTGTGAACCAATAAAGGAATGCCTTGAAAACCGAACATGTTGCCGATGATACTGCGGGATGTCTGCTGATGGTGCCTCCGCGGCTGAAGCACTGCTCCCTGCCAGATGGGGTTGCGCTGCTGAGGCCACCCGCGGTAATTCACCGAGGATTTGGCTGAGTTTTCTCGTTTGCTTCAACAGCCTTTGCTTTTCCTTCTCGTCGAGGTCGTTCGTGGTGGGGGGTGGTAGAGACATCGATGACACGGAAGTTCTGTCCAGAGAAGAGCACGAGGAATTGGATGGTAACAGGGACGGGGGCGCGTGCATCTTCCAGGCTTGACCGGGAATCACCGTGCTGAAATGTGGTGACAAACCCTGGTTACCCTTGGAGCGTTATTCGTACCGTTAGTGTTCTGACCGGGGTACGCGGGGAAGGTGTAGTGCGGGGACGCGAAGCGCGAAATTTAGAAAGGGTTACAGTTCCCGACGCGACTAAATATCGGCCAAGCCTGCACGGTGAAGGTAAAAAGCCAAGGACCGCTGTTCCCAGAGCTATCGTAAGTTCGTCCGTAAATGTCAGCGCTAGCGCAACATGCAACGCTAAGTAAACGCGGCACACACCCGACGACATGGCTAGTCAATATCATTAGCGAATACGAATTAGCTGAATGCCAATCTTTGTGACTAATCCGAATTAGTTATTTTTGCATATTTGTTGTACGTAAGGTGACAGGAAAAGATCCCATGCCTTCTCACCGAGTGGCCGCATTACTTGCATGTTGCATGGCACGTCGGGCGTAGAGAGACTTTTGCTGGTCGTGTCGTGGGGATTATTCACCGCGTCTTCCATAATCGGTCGCACGCCTGGGAGTCGAAGCAGCTTACTAATATCCATTATTACCGAGGGTATCTCTACGATATTACAATGTGTACACAGCGTATGAAATCAGGCGTCCCTAAGTCTAGAAACTAGAGTAAGCAAAGAAAATGTGCGGTATGGTTCCAATAAAATTAAACAACCGTTAAATATTACCTCTAAGATGTTGATGTCTTGGTCTGAACGAGCAGACAGTACTAGTGTTCCATACAATGTCCCAAAAATCTTTCAATGTCATGATTCGGGCATGGAACGAGGCGAACGAGTGATCCAAGCTGAACCAGTACCAGAGACAGAGCCAAAACGTGCAAGGGGTACATTCAAGGTGGACGGCATCCTCACGAGTGATACCCGCTTAGCAGCGCGCGTTTTGTCCCATTCTTCTGCCTCCTCGTCTGCTTCCTCTTGTGCCGCATCGCTCTCGTGGGATGGCCTTGGTTCTGGCGTCGTGGTCCCGTCAACTGTTTGAACAGGCGAGAATGGTCTCGGCGAGCTAGTCGGCGTATCGTCTCTGACGGAGGTCATCGGAGAGTCAAGCTGGTCTCCCATAGTAGACTCTGACCAGTCCAAGTCAAGTGCAGTGTGAAAGGACTCCGCGATCGACGATTGTAGAGGGTGGGAACTTTCAGGACGGTGGTTCAAATTATCGGAAGAATCGACGACCACAGGCTGATCCTGGCGCAATGGTAGGTCGCGAGGGATACTCGGTTCACGGCGACGTTGTAGCGTGTCAGTTGCGGCCTTCAAGGCAATTTTCTTGGTTCGATGCCATTCCCGATCTTGAGCAATGAGGTCACCAGACAGAACTTCTCTGTGGCATAGCCGCATTTCAAGCTCCAATCGGGTCCTTTGTACTCCTTTAGATATCTGTAGAACGACCATCCTCAGCCGTGTGCGAGTGCGCCGTTGAAAGGGCGTAAGGATGGCAATGTTGCGTAGTAACCGCAAGTCAGATTCTTCTTGCTGTTGCAATGTGAATATTTTGGAATCGAGATCTACAAGCTTGGATCGGATATCCCGGGTACGGGTGGACAATCGCTCGTGCTCCAAGTCTTCGGGAAAAGAAGCGGGCAACGGTTGCACGGCGGACTCTAAGCTGTGCGCACGAGGGCGTCCATCAGGTCTTGTAGCCGAGGCGTCAGTAGAAGACCAACGTCCCGCCGCTAGGTCGGCCTTCACTTGATGAAACGTGGCTTTGAGCTGATGCGCGCTAACGTTACTTGAGGAAGCGGGTACATCGAGATCCATATCACCACGTCCATTAACAATTTTGAATCTCCCTGACCTACGGACGGCATAAGGAGCGCTGGGAGAGCTTGAAAGCCTGTCAATGAAGTCATCCGAGTTTTGGCTACAGGGCTGGATGAGAGACGTTCGAGAGTCGGAGGTTGCACAGTGCAGATCCCGCAAATGAGAGGCAGCAGCTGCAACGCCCATCAACTCAACGTCCTTTCCCGATATACCGGGAGCGCGCATAGAGACACCTGTGGACTTGAAAGCGCTCGCGTAGTTGATGCACGAAATCCAAGTCTTCGCATCCTCCTCGACCGACGCCTGAAAAAGATAAGGTCGATTATCGCCCGTTATGAAGAGAAATGTGTAGCGCTGCAAAAATGCCGGTTTTAGCACAGGATTAAAAGGCGTCAAGCGGATCAAACCTTGTCATGAGAACGATCGTGTAAGGCTACAGCGTCCTTAAGCGATAGCACTTCGTCTGGCTTCAGTAGTGGAGCAGGTGGGACCAAGACGCTTCCGCCGCGATGCTTCATTTGTTCTTGTAGGCTGGTAGCCCATGACTGATCACGGAAGAATAACAGTTGAGAACCGGTGAGAACAACGCTCCACAACCGCCATTTGCCAGCCTTTGACCGCTTGCCAATGTCCAGTGTAGTCTCCTTCCGATTAAGCAGGCCGACCTTGGCAACCTTGAGCGCTGAGACTTGTTGAGAGTCGGTGGAAACCAATGGCTGGTGAATACTAGGATGAGTCGTATTAAAACCTCGCGCAAATATCGCGGTGGACATTCGCCTTTCTGTGCTGCCGACTTCGATTGTACCAGCATTGACAAAGGCCTTGTGCATATTCTCTTCATTCCATACCCCCGAATTGTCCTTGTAAGAGTAACGATTTTCGAGTGAAATATACTCTTCAACATCCACGCGCAAGGGACCAAGAAGGTCCTAAGAATTACAAATGTTCAGAATTGTATATGGCAACGTTAGAGCTTAGCTCACCTTCGCGATCATATAGTAAGGGTCAATTTTGTTAGTCTTGCCTAGAAGGGTCACAGTGCTGCCACTTGCTGGCAAAGAATGTGAATGTTGCGGAGGGAAACCAGAAAGTGATCGGGACGGGCCGCAGTCGATATTGCGCTGTAGATTCGCTTCTAGGGGATCTTCTACGAAAATGAAAGGAGCAAACACGATGTTGTCATAGTAATACTGGGGGGTAATGATGGATATCAGTGATGGAGTAGCGATGCCAGTTTTCCCCTTACCTCCAGGACCTCCAGGTAAATTCCGGAGAGCTGGGTGTTTTTGATATAGTCAGCTTTCGTCATCTTGCGTTTATTGGACTTATTGAATGCATCCGTATGTAGCATGATCAGGCTGAAGGCAAGAATATACGGGTGATCTTATGAAAGTGAGATTTACAGAAGTAAGCATCACGCGTCACAACAACACATTGAGGACATACCATCGGAAATGAACAAGCTTCGATTGCATGCCAGGTATCTATTTGCGAACGCTTCCATGATACGATCGATTTGTTGCGTTTCCCGTGGTAACCCCACGTCCATAAGTAATTTCCGCAACGCAACATCCAAAGGATCGCCATCAAACTCAAAGCGATCGATGTAGGCCCGGAGGGCATTCGCGTAAAAGGGCTCCCCACTTCAGAAATAAAGAGTCATGATCTAGGACTCACGCTCACGCGCATATGGGTCGTACCTAAAAGCTAGCACGGAAGCAACATCCGCTTTGCTGATGGTACTGAGCAATCGGTCCACATAGGCCACTGGGGATTCCTCGTTGGGCCGTGGCTTTGGGGGAGATAGCTTTGATGTTGAAGCTCGGGGTGAAGCCCCAGGAGAATGGTTAATGGGGGCACCATTGGTGGGTGGCAATAGTGAGGAAGGGCCAAATGAAAATAGATTGGCTGAAAGTCGGTGTAAAAGAGGTGGGTTGGTTTGAGAGCGCGGCCGCGCAGTCCGTCGGGGCTTAGCAATTTCCGGCTGTTCTGAAGGTGCAGAAGCCAGAGGAGGAGAATGGTCTGGAAGGCGTGCATGGTAGGACTGGGTGCTAGAACGGCCTGCAGCGGGATCGGCTGTGGACGGTCGTTGTCGACAAACATGTGGCTTTTTTAATGGTTGGACAGAGAGATCTGGACTACTGGCTGACGGGTTGGGAGGAAGGGGGCGATTCCGAGGGTCGTCACCCGGGTTCAATCCAGGAGGCGAAGACGGTACTTCTATCTGTAACGAAGCAGAAGATCGTGAAGTATTGGTATCAAGACGGAGGGGAGACATCGGCCGGAGGGTGGGTAGTGACGGTAACAGGTGATCAAAGGAATTACGGGGAAGCTCTGGTGGCGATGGTGCGACAGCGGTCTTCAAGGAATCGTTGCGTTTTCGATTCCAAAAAGATGCTCGTCGAACGAGGGATTTCCTTGGAGGCGTTACATGTGAAGGAATATCCTCCAAAGCATTGTCCTTGCCCTTCCCATAGGATTCAAAAGCGTTATCAGGGCCAAAGGAAGTCACGCGAGATCTTGGCCGCTGAGCATCAGAAGGTGCGCCATAATCATCTTTTCCGAATTTTCGTGATAATTGATGAAAACTCTTTACCCGTCGCACGCTAGAAGACGGGACTCGCTGCCGACTAGCTTGAGGAACAGTCATGGAAGCCGTGGTGTTTACATCCGAGCGGGAAGAGGAAGCAGAGGCTTGGGGAAGACCATGGGGAAGACCAGTCGCTAAAGAGGTTTGAGCTAGTGCGACTTTTGCACTGGATTGGGAAGGCCGAGCTGGGGGAGAAGCAGTGGTTGCCGGATGAGCTTGCATGCTTGGTCTATCTAACCACGACCGATCATCAATGGGGGAGTCGGTGGTGGTGCGTACATGAGCACCAGGCGCGTCCTCGTCGGAGGAAGTGGGAGTAGGAGGGAGGGATTTCTCCCTCGGACTGGGTGTCCCTTGTTCCCGCTGATGATCCAAGCCTGCTTGGTATGTCCCTAATTCGAACATGCTCAGGCGCTGCGGGGGGTTGACTTGTGGCTCCTGACGCTTTCTCCAGATGGGTAAAGAAAGAAAATGCATGGTCGGCGTGGTGGTTGCGGTTGCGTTGGTCGTGGGGACGGCGGAAGCAGTGGTGGTGCTCGGAAAGGCCACGGGTGGGGCATGGTCCCGATAGGGGGGTAGTGGAGGGTAAGCGTCTCTCTCCGAAGGTGTTGCAGAATATTTGGTAGTTTTGACCGGCCAGCCGAACTTAACCATTCGCTGCACCACGATACACTGACCGTGCGTGTGTGCAGATCGTATGCCGACACCGACACAAGAAGTGGTAAGCGTGCGCGGGCGGCGAAATGTTGTATTATGTAAGTATTACCACCGACGGCTTACGTGTACAGTACAACACGACAAAGCAGCAGCCTACTCTAGACTCTAGCATAGCCTAGCCTAGCCTAGCCTAGCCTGCCGTTGTTTTTCGCCCCCGCTTTTGTATCTCCTTTCTCCTTTGCTCTAATTTAGCATTCTGTCCAACCAGAATCGTCAGCCTCTATAAGAGCTATCATATCAAATTTTCTCGGCCTACCTGGGCTTGGCGTTTTCGTTCGCTGTACTTGATCTTCTCGTATAGCTTGCGCTGCTTGTTGCTCAACAGCATTTTGTTCATGTCCTCTGTCCCGCTAGCTTGTTCCTGCTGGACGTGCGCCGCCTTGGTCTTTGATTTCGCAAGCTTTTTCTCGAAGGCACCATAGTCCATTCCCGCCGCTTCAGCTTGTAGTTCCGCGGCTCGTATGGCAGCAGGATCCGAGTTTATTGCGACAGCCAGAGGCTCATCAGCACTTTGTTCACTCTCGCTCTTGTCTTCATCCGGTTCGTCCTCCTCCATGATTTCATTCTCCGCCTCCTCGTCATCCACAGTAAGATCCTCGCCGGCGGTAGCGGGTCGCGGGTCATACGCGCCCTCGCGGTCGCCGAATGGGCTTAGATGCGGCGGTAGAGTCTTGCCTTGCAAGTAAGGCTCTTCCAACAAAATCTTTCCACTGTTGATACAATCCACGATCCACTGTGGCTGAACATACTTCCGTCGTTGCCTAAGACTTCGTTCGGCCTCTGTCTCGTCGGATCGTCGAATCAGAGGGCGGTCGATGATGACATGGGTAATTGCGTCATCAGCCTCGTCGAAAGGAGACCCACTCCCTGATGTGGCCGACCATCCAATCCGGCCACCAAAGCAACGCACGGTGAACTCGAAGATGGATCGTGACGTTTCCCTTGACAGGAATAATGTATATGGAGCAAAAAGGTGTGCAATGCTTGTCTGTGGAAAAGATGATAAGGAATGCAGAGTAGGAAGGTCGGCTGCGTCCCCAGGATTCGATGCTGAAGGTTTTAGGGAAAACTCTTCATCTTGATCTTCATTACCGTCATTATGCACAGGAATATCGGCCTCACGCCCCTCCTCCGAGAGGCTAGATCGCGCGAGAGCCTTGATCGTCTGCCGAACAGTCTTACTAGAGATCTGTTTGTCGTTGCCTTGTCCAATTCCCGATGACGACAGAGTTGAAACTAGGTTGTTAGGAGCACTTTCTTCAAGGGTGAAGGCGCCTATTCCTGCACCAGAATCTTGCTTGTTCAGGTCCAAGGGAGGAGGATAAACGAGACCGATGTCCGTGTATAGCTTAAAGAAGACGAATCCCAGAAGCGTTTGATATAGCTCTAAGAAAGTAAGCATCACTCGGACGTCGACGTCCGAGGGTATCTGTGTACTATGTGACCATCGCGCGAACTACGACATGGGGCAAAAACTCACGTTTTGAGTGAATTGGTAAGGAACAAGCCAGGTCACGAGTTGGTCCATAATTTCCGCTTGGTAGTAAACGCCCTTGATAGAAAGGAAAACTTTACGGAGAGAACGTGTACGCATGACATATAGTTGCCACTCAGCAGCCAGACGAGAGCAGTTCTCTACCAAGGATGCAGAGATCCGGTCTTTTGACGGGAGCGACGCGAACAGAAAAATCATGCATAATGCGTCATCGATGTCACGAACGGCATCGGTAAATGTGGGGTATCTGTGGAAGAACGGCGGTGGTTGGAGGCAATTACCATGTTTACTCATTGGGATTTTCTCACCTCTCCTTGATTATATGGTCTAAGCGGTAGACTGGCTTGTTGTCCTCTAGACTTTTCGCACTACTCCATTCACCTCTCCCTAACGCTCGAGCAAGCTTTTTGGCAAACGCTTTGTGTTCTCGAAGCTTCTTCAAGATCGGCTCATGCGCAAGATAGGCGATATCCTTTGTATAATAAAAGGACGTCGGTGCAGAAGAGCCTTTATTTGCTCGTTTTCTATGACGCGGTTCACGAGGGAAGATACCTGAGTGTCGGATGGGTGAATCGTCCTGAGTGCAAACAAATTTTCGGCGCACCCTTTAGTATGCACAACCGACGAAAATCAGCAAGAGAGCATTGCAGCCGTTTTATTGCCTTGGTCCTCGTGACATAGGCTTTTGCAGCCCCAGCTTTTCCTTTTTGTCGCAGGCGGCCCATGGAGAAAGTAGTACCTAGCAGTTAGAAAAATGAGGCCGTTCGTACGGATATGGTCGTGCGCGCGCGTCGATTGGCCAATGGACGTGGGTCAAAACAGTGGGCAAACATCAGCCACTACAACACGCGTAAGGTCTACATTCTTACTTCAACCACGATGAGGTGAGTCTCCTCTCCTCCTCCCCTTGACCAAAACACTCAATTCAATACAGTCAATATGTTCACGTCCCCAAGTCTGAACTAGATGAGGCACAACTTCGCCAACTGGAAGAGCATGAAATCAGCCAAGGACCCTTGTCCGTCCTTCAGCAAGCAGTGAGGAATCACACCCAAGTTCTTATTGCCCTTCGAAACAACAAAAAACTACTTGCACGTGTCAAGGCATTCGATAGACATAGCAACATGGTCTGTTTTTTTGTCCGTCTGCGTCACAATGACTGACTTCTTGTGTTAGGTTCTGGAGAATGTGAAAGAGGTAAGCAGTATCTAGTTACAGAACGACCTTCTTGACAATACATCTCTTAGATGTGGACGGAGATTCCAAAAGGGAAGGGGAAAAAACCTGTCAACAAGGACCGATTTATCAGCAAAATGTTCTTACGGTAAGTCCTAATATTCTGGCCATCAATGGTTTGTTAAAGGTTTCATCCAGGGGTGATTCTGTAATTCTAGGTATTGCTAACCTGTCATCTTTCTGTTCATCGCCTTGTCTAAGTTGATCCCTCTACAGTCCTGCGAAATCAGGCATAGCTGTATGTATATACACCATACTCTCGCGAAGTATTGTTGCATAAATACGGCATCTTTAACTGGATGAATACAAGCCTTATGAATACATTGAGATGTTCCCACCCTACATACGGTTTGATCTACCTCCGGGAGCTGCTCATCCCGTCTTGCTCGATGTCTTTTATGGCATCGAATACCTCACCTAAAGCAATCCACCCGTAACTATGCGCGCCAAACTGGTCTTTAAGGTGCCGCGATACTCTCCATGCTGCCCACGCTGTCTCCAGCCATTTATATTGAGATCTGTTATCGTCGCCTGACAGCTCGTCCCGAATGTTCTTGACAAGGTACCCTGTCTTCTCGCGCAATTGTGTTATTGCCTCTTTTCTCTTGCGTCTTTGGGGGCATTTAGCGGCTATTGTTCCGATCACCGCCTCTTCCTCGGTTAGCATGGCATCTTTGCGACGCTGGATGGCATTGGTGGCGCATATGCCCTGTAGTTCTATCGAGTACTGCCTTAGGGAGTTGAGGGCAAATTTCACGAGCTCGCTGGAGGGATCAAGGTCGATGAAATCCGCAACGCGATCTTCCACTGCCATTTCCAAAGGGTCGTCTTGCGGATCCTCCATGCAAAGGGCCGCAAAAACCTCGTCCAAGTCCGCTTCAGGCGCGTCATCGTCAATGTGTTGCCTTTTCCGGCGCCTAGTAGGTCTGCGTGTGTGCACCTCCGGCAGATCGATATCTCGAAAAAGTTTTCCGATGGCTTTTTGACTTTGGTAGAACCCGGTCGCCTCCTCCAAGTTGACCGTCTCGGGAGCAAGCCAGTCTGGCTTGACCTCTGATTTGGGTTTCGGCATGATATTTGGTGCCACCGGTGTCCCGGTCTTTGGATAGTCGACGGCAACGCTGTGGATTTGGCTTAATTTGAAGCAGTCTTCATGGAAGATATCATAGCGATCGGCTATCATCAACCAATTGGTTGCCACCAAACCCAAGATCTGTGAGTCTGTAAGGAAAGAACCGAAAGTTGTGCAGAGAACATGGCGACGATGCTCACGTCACTATTGATATAATCGGCGACAAAATCAGCGACATCGTCCATGGTACTTGGCCGGGTGAGCATCTTCTTTGGGGCAGGTTCGTATGCAGCCGGGGTATGATTTTGCGCCGGGTGAAGTTCCTCAAAATCTGTCACGTTGTATATGTCTCCATCCAGGTCACCACCGCCCAGGCATGACGGCAAAGGTCGGGTACCTGCAAACAGTGTGAATCGAAGATTGGCGAAGGCTCAAAGTGGCATGTTACCCTTCACGGAAAACACAATCGTGTTCATGAGGGGTTCCTTTTGAAAGGGTGATCCTACAGGAGGTTTGCCAATGGCACGTACTACTTGGACATCACCGGGATGAATGGTGGGGGACCGTGAAACGAGCACAGGACCGGTGAAATATTGGATTGAATCGGTCTCCGGTACGGTAACACAGGCAAACACTTCCCCTTCTTCGAGATATTCATGAATGTCTGCGACACCAACGAGGGTATAGCTAAGGCCTTCATTGACGGTGATTCGAGCGTAATTCTTCAAATCACGTAAGATATGGTGAATGGAGAATGAAAGCATTTGGTCGTAGAAGCCATCCATGTCAGAAGGGGATAAGTCAAGCTTGGATAGGTGAAGCAAGATCGAGGACACGCGGTATGAAACAGCGAGACCGAACTGCTCTAGGGTCTTGGCAGCTTTCGCAAGGGAAGTTCCGGCAGCCTCAACGTCATGAATCGCCGCGTCTTGCAAATTCCTGAATACCTCGTAAGGGACACCTAGGCCTTCGAGAACCATAATCAAATGGCGATTCAAATAATATCTGCTTGGTCGGACGAAGGCCCGGGCGATCTCTACATCAGTGGAATGTGGTGCATCGAACTTGATCATCGAGTCCCGGAGGACTACGACGTCGCCAGCGCTAGATAATTTGTGATCAACACTTAGCATCCCTTTGGCCCCTACGAGACGGATTTGGAAGGCTCGGGGAAAAGTTAATGCCCTCCGCGTCGAGCGTGAGCCCCTCTTCTGGAGCACTCTCCATATCTTCCGGGCAAGTTGTGCTGATATGGTGCCCACACCATCCGTGAAGGTGTAGTTGCCTCGTTTGATATCATCTTCGACGAATATTTCGTCAGCAGGGATAGAGATGCTTGACTCCGTTGTTGTGAATGCTTGCGATATCCTCGCCCCATAGCGGGCCGGACAATTTATCAAGTCAGGGTCGTATGCAAGATTATCAAATTTACCAAGACGTTCGATAATTGTGGCGGCTGTGATCTCTTCACCACTAGGGTCGACGAAGTCCTGGACAAACCACATAGTATGGGATTTCAACGCCGACAGTGAGTAGGCCAGAAAGTTGAACTGCCTTCCTGCGATAGTGAGTCCGTTTCGTAGAATGGGAGAAACCCAACGGCCTATAAACCCTGGCCCGTCGATCTCGCGGTCTTGCTGATATTGCAAGTCGTTTTCCTCTACGAAGCTGACACGAATGAATGATTCATGGTTTTGAGCGTATGTACGCATAACTCGGTTAGTACGTTCTGGGAATGGGCCATCAAGCTTCTTTGACGTTGGGGAAACAGAAACGTGGAGACAGTTAAAGATGCCGTCCTTGAAGGCGCTATCCCTGGGGTTCCAAGGATGCGGTGACGATGGTAGGGAAATTTCCTCCGCATAACGCTTGAGACTCGCCTCGAATCCGCCTTCATGGTCGTCCAGGATCTCGAGAGCGGGAGTCTTGACTACAGAACATAAGAAGTTGGCAGTGTAAATATCTCCTTTGCTCGCCGCCATGTCGTCAACGATATGACGAATGGAGAGGACTTCTTTCGCGTCCGCAAGGCGGTTTTGGAGCAAAGCTTCAAGCTGGAAAGCGACGGACCAAGGGAGCGTTTTTGTCCACCGACGAAATTGCTTCAGTCTTATCTCCGAGAAAAGTTCCAAATGCTCCGCATGATAGGCAAAATCCTTCGGCGATGGGAGACGCGCAACCTTGCAGAGGTGTTTAAAAGACCCCAGATCGTCCATTGCATGACAAAGAAGGCGAATACAGAGAGTTGCGTAAGGCAAAACACGGATGAGGTCGGAGTCATCCGGATATAGCGCGAGTAGGCGTTGGCGCTTCTCTGCAGGAGGAATAGTGTCCATGTCGAAAGTAGGAGGGGAGTAGAGGGAGAGAAAGATGGATGGATGTCCTTCGTCTGCGTAACCAGTTGCAGACCAACTGATCTGCGACCACTGAATGGCAATAGAATAGACACCGTCTGGTTGATCCATAAGTCTGATTCGAACTTCCCTCCTCGCATCACTGAATTCCAGGCGGCAATCCCCTTGAAAATGTTTCTCCCACTCGACAGAGAATATCCCGCTTCGTGTCTCCCATCCCAGCTGAAGGGTACGTATCCCAACTGTGTTCTCTTGGAAGGTTTCCTTGATTTCTTCAAGACGCTGGCGAACCTCTGGTGGCGTATAAGGTTCCAAACGGATCTTCTGCAAAATATTGGTTTTGAGCTTTCCTCTGCTGGGCGCAAGTCTAAGCCTTCTTCCAGCAACTTCTAAGTATCTCTGGGAAGTGCCACCAAATTCACCAAGGAGAAGGTGGCCAAGATCCTCCTGTGGGACAGTCAGTAGGCCGCGACCTCCGTGTTTTTGTCCTGCTCGATTCTTCTGCGGAGCGAAAAGGTTGACATGGAAATTCCATCGTTGTATCGACGGCGGGAGATAGCGAGGGCTGTGGAGTACACTCGCAAAGACATGCTCGACGTCCCTCGAAGTGGCCTGGTAATTTACATTGGAAAAAAAAAGTTCCATCTTATGGTGTACGGACGAAGATTGGTTTCGGTGGATGCAAATGATGATAGTTGAGGTGGTGGGTGGGTGGCGGGGTCACGGCGAGGAACGAAAGGACCCAAGGAACGCTGAAGGGAGATGTGGACAATATAAGAGCGTTCACGAGCGTCTGAAGAAGCAAAACCGAAGAACTGGGTGTACTTGATCGGATGGCAGATAACGGCGCAGTTAGCCGCAGTAGGCCGTAGTTCTGGCCGACGGGCCGAGGTCTCAAGCCGACTAAGGGATGAGCGTCCGCAGTCAAACAGCGTTGACTTAGAAGAAGGGGATAGGTATCGATGGGCCAGACAACAATCATCGTGGTGAAATAATTTAATTACCAAAGTGTATGGACAGTCATGATGGAGGATAGCGTTCTGAACGATAAGTAAGAACCTGCTCAAGCTCTCGACGGCCTGCTCTCAACCTGGCCTCTATGAGGTTCTATTGGTACGAATGAGGGTTAGGGAAAGTGTGGGAATGGGAGAAGATAAGAAAGTCTGGACGCACCAAGTCAGTAATATGCTTATTCCTTTCGAACTCTGCTCTGATCCATGAGATCGTTTCTCTTCGCGTGGCAGGGTCAGCAATGACTAAGGCGGAGGAGAAAATCAGATAAAAGAAAAGAAAAGAGAGATAGATAATGACCTCTAGTGGCGCGAATGGCAACACGATAAAGAGATATGGCGCGTTGCCTGAGGATAAAGTGTTTGAGGGAGAGGGTGGGCAGCATTTGGCCAGTCTGTGGCCGTGGCCGTGCCATCGTATTCAAGGCCCGCTGACTTGTCCCCGTGCGCGCTTTGCTCTTCTTCAGCTTCAGCACAGCTCCACCAAACTCACACAATGTCCATCCATCCTCCTCCGTCAAATTCAATTTCTTTACACATCTCCCCCGATAGCCTTGCAGGTCAAATGCAAAACCTTGCCCTCTCTCCCTCTTCTGGCACAGACACCGCCTCCTCAGACAATTCACCTGCACACGTTCGTCCTTTTGTCTCGTACACTCAGGCCCAGATTCTGTCTCTATACAAGTCTCCGCTTGTTGCCCCGCCTCGTGGAATGCCTATTTTGAAAGACTGGTTCGGGTATGCAATTCCGTTCATCTCCTTCGCTATCTTCGGTATATCATTGCTCAGGGACTGGAATGAGCAAAATGCCTCCAAAAAGGACTCCGATACCTCTGCCGCCACATCCGGAGCCAGGGACAAACGGTGTGTTCTACTTGGATCGTCGTTCGCGGCTACACTATCCTCACACCATTCTTAGCTTCCGGCGTGATCAGGAAGATGCTGGTATTTTCGTCATCACCTCCTTTATATTCCTTCATTCACTCTCACCTCCTCAGCGGAGCTTCCACCTCGCGCCACCTTCCGATCAACCTCATCTCAGCCCTCGCAAATGGGGAATTTTAAACATCAATCCATTCGCTCCAGCGAGCGTGAAAAAGATAAGGACGCGGACAGAGACCGTGAACGTGACCTCCGGGATAAAGAAGGCCAGGAACGAATTCGTAGTGTGAGCGCATAGCTGTTGCCATTGTCTCTATCTCACCCGACTCGTAGCTTTCTGACAAATATGACCGGGATCGTCTGTCATCCCCCGCTGGCGGCGGCAGCCTCAGGAACAGAGAGCGGGATTCTGCCCCTCATTTGGTAGGGGGTCGCCTCCCTTCTCAGGGTAGCCTTGGTTCAGGGGCAACTCGTCGGACCGATGGACGAGACTCTTCTAGAAGAAAAGCTGGTGAATCGAGTGAAGACTGGAGGAGAGGTAAGTTGTACGCGCTTTTGACTCATGCACGTGAGCTTATGTACATGTGCAGGTAGAGAGGAACGTAAGCCCAAGCTTCATCCGCCGTTAATCGAAAGAAACGACTGTTCATCGCATGTTGTAGGCTCCGACGGTTTACGCCGCGAACGCGAAGACCGCGAAAGACCACGATCCCGAGTGCGAGACTCATCAAGGCAACGACGCGAGCCCTCGCCCCCTCGACGGGACCGAGAATTGGACCGAGAACGAGACCGAGACGATCATAGAAAGCGAGATGCCCGCGACCGAGATGTCGATCGTGAGACCAATGATGATCCTCGTCGCTGGAGAGATGACGGCAAACGCGAGGAACGCCTGGCAGCCCGACGCGAAGTCCGGGACAAAGAATATCGGGACAAGGAGCGTGACCGAGACCGTGAACGTGAAAAGGAGCGCGGTTCCCGAGTCAGTGAACGAGACCCGAATTGGGATTCTGACCGTCCCCGTGATCGAGACCGCGACCGTTGGGTCATGGACGAACGTGATTCAAGATCTAAGCGAACCAATGGGCGTGATAGGCGTGCGCATAGTCGAGACGAGGACCGAGACGAGCGCAAGGATTCGAGGGCCCGAGTCGAGGAAAAGGAACCCGCTTGGATGGATGCCTACATTCCCCCCGAATCTGGGGCAGGCATTCTTGGTGGTAAGGCCGAGAATGGGGAATTGGATAGCATTCAAGCATGGAAACTGGACATGAAGGAAAAGGAACGCAAAGAAAGAGAATCCGAGGCGTTGAGATCAAGTGGTGACACTGAACCTGCTGGGATCACAAAGGCAACAGAAGAACAAGGCGTACTTCCCACGGAGCCTCCGCTAGATGAAATCCAGCTTTTCAAGTTGATGATCAAGCGAGAGGAGGAGAAGAATAAAGCGCTTTCGCTAAAGTGTTCTGTAACTGATCCCGCCGTTGCGTGTATTGGTCCCGGGGCTGATTCTGGTGCGTCCTTTGCGCGTGTTGCTTTTACATTATTCATAGCATCGTTACGCAGCTCCGTCTGCCCAGCAGCTTCCAACGGCCACCCCGGAGGGTCAACCTGCTTCTGGCTTCACCCTGGCATCTTCGGTAGAGGCTTTGGCGTCCTCAACTGCCCCATCAACCAAACCGTCTACACCATCTATCGAGTCTTCGAAGCCTGTCGGGTCTCGTTTCTTTCCCAACCCTTCCACGTCCGACAATGTGCCCCTTCAGGGCCAACAAGAGAGACAATCGACTGCCACCATTAGATCTCCCTTACCGTCTCAGTTCAATCCTCCTCCTGGTTCTCGATTACTTGCTTTTGGTTCACGTACTTCTTCTGCCACAGCAGCAACAACCGTATCTCCTGACCAACCATCCGCATTTACAATCCCCGCTTCGACCCTTGACCCGTCGCCTCCGATGCAACATCCAGTGAATGGTCCCCATCGAATTCCAGAGATGGATACATCAAGCCCAGATTCTGGTTTCCCTCCTGGCTTCTCCAATCTCGTTAACCCTCCTACTCGCCTACCAACCTTCCCAAGCGACAGCAGCACTCATACTCAGCCCGAAGTCCTTCGGCGACAATCCCTTGCTTCTTTTAGTGACCGTGTGACTTACGGCGCGTCCTCTGACTTGGTCGCGTACTCTGACATGGGCGCTACTAATCCACTTGGTCCTCAGTCCAACACTCCAAATAGTCAGAGTCCGTCATTCGACTCCGCTGGTCGTGAGAGAGGTCACGGAAGCTCACCCTTTCCTCAACAAAAAGGAAGTCGATTTGCAAAATTTTTCGACGGCAAATCTCGGGAACAGCCCGCCACGGTCTCTACAGAGGACCTGGGTTCCCTTTCCCATAATCACCTTCCGTATCAGCGACCACATGGAATCGGCGGGGGGGATTCTTACACCCTTGGCGCCGAAAACAGGACAATGGAGGACATCTTTGCCATGTTGCAGAATTCCTCACAGGTCAGTCAATCATTTTAGGTGTTCCGTAGCGATGCCTCATATTTAGTAGGCACAGCGCCTCACTCAAGCGGCTCCTCACACCCAAACTTCCAACTATGGCCAGGCACCTTATGTTCAACAACATACGAATATTTCTACTGTGCGGCAGCCTCAGTTGGCTCCTATGGGGAGGAACCATGATGTCTTATATGACAACCGCCTAGACGATCGTAACTTCGTCCCCGATGGAATGGTACCCGGCTTGCGTTCGACATTCCCGTTACGACGAGAGAATGGGATGTTCCAAGACCCGCTGGATGACCTCAGCGCGTTCAGCGTCCAACAGCGTATTCCGTCTCAGCGAGTTGCTGACCAGATGTATTCTGCACCTCTTCCTTCAATGTACCCGAATCAAACGAATTTGCCACGGAACTCGGGTCTCCCAGTACAGCAACCATTTCGCAATGGTAGCTCCCCTAACCCCCCACACGTCCAATCATCTCCACAACAACGATTGCCACCTGGTTTGGCGAACCTCGGAGGACGTCCTCCACACGATCCATCCCAGTTCCTGGGCTCGATAATAGGCGTACCATCTCATTTACAAGGGAATGGTACTGGTCAACCCACCTACAACTTCTCAAGTGGTAGTATGGGTTACCCAGCTGGTCCGCAATTACGCGGCCCTCCCGGAGTATCCCCTAACATCCAGAACGCCATTGATCCAAGCCATGGGCCATCCCTTTTGCATGGTAACAAGTTGGACGTGCGCACTTCCGCCCAAGTCCAACTCCTTGGGTTGAATAATGGAGCAGTAGCGCCTAGAGCACCTGGTGTCGGGTTTGCCCAACAGAATGCGCTACCGATGCACGTTCCCCACGCAGCGATGCGGCAGCAACCACACCTACAACAACCACACCCTCAACCCATTTCCCATCTCCTTCCGCAACACATACAAGCAACTTCCGGTACTAGTTCACAACCTGCCCAAGATCTTATGGCGCTTCTCATGCACGGCGTTCCTCGTGACTGATCTTCCACTCCACCCATCCACCTTTGCATTCCGCTCTCACCACGTCACTCTTTGAACAATTTTTTCCACCTCCTTAGTTTGTTGGCCGTATATTGTTGTTGGCCTCTCGCGTTCTTGTTCGTTCCACTCCGCCCGTTTTTGCCTGCACTCCTGCATTTTTGCCTGTAAAAACTACCATGATCACGGAAAAACGCGATGACGTCATATTTTTTGAACCTGATCTGGACCTGGTCCAAATGAAGGTTTTTGGCCGACCTTGGACATTCCAATTAAGGAAACCTGTTACCGGCATTAAGGAGACTTTTCATCGCGCCAGATTGTCGAGCTCATCGGAGGACCTTGGATCTTATTAACTACCAATCATTCAGTCTCTCGCGCCCTCCGCGGTGGCGAGTGAAACCGACGACTAGAACATACACACGTCGTACAATAAATGATGACACTGAGAACTAATACAGTGAAGATTTCGTTAATAGAATGGATGCATGATAAATGCATCGCTTTATTTATTAATACCCCATTCAGTCAATCAAACCTATGTAAGCACCGCTAACTGGAAACGCTCGCTTTGCGGCCGCCCAGTCACCCGGTCGCGGGGCCGAGCCCCGCAGGAATCCGGAAGCACGAACGCTTTGGAGCCGGCGTGCCTGCATCCATTCTTTGGAGCGAGAGCGCGTGCGCTGATGATGTCCGTAACTACCACCAGACAGAATTTGCAAAGCTGTCGTCCGCGGCATTACTCCAGACACGGGAAGCCCGTCAAGTCGGGGAGGGCGTAGCGCCCATGGAAATGATGCGTCTGGCTTGGAACACAACGTTTCATAGGCCCATGTCAAGATTAGTATCATGGGGCGAACACGCGACGCTGGGAAGCTATGGAGGCTGTCAGAAACTAGGTGTTGTGATATTCGGTTGGTTTTTGGAAGGGGTAGACGGACGTTTCCGTGATGGGACCTCCTGATAAGAAGTGACAGATGGAAATTGCGCCTGGTGGGAAAAAAAAAGGGTGGCATAAAGGATGGACCGAGGGACGCCCGCCAGACGGTCCATGCTACGGTAAAGGATAGCCCTCCGAACCTGGCGCCGAGTTATCGATGTGTCCAGCGTTTACAAAAGGGCGCTACGTTCCTGAGCCACCAATAAGCGAGTCGCTTGCGGCAACTTGTGAGGGACGAAGCGCGCAGCCTCTTTTCCATGCATAATAGGTGTGGAAAGGGAGGGAGACGGACTAGGGATTTGTTAGGAGAGGGCGGTACCGTACGTGGTTTGGAGGGACGCAGGACACGGCACTAGATTAGAAAGTGTTGTGTCGGGTTGTGTCAAATACGAATACGCGGAGGGAATACGGAAAACAATAATAAAGTAAAGTTACATAAGGATCAAATATGGGTTTCCGCTGGGCGAATCATTGACAAGGCTGCCTGCAGGCAGGACAACGTGGTGCGCGTTCTCACCGCAAACGGGAGTTAATTATCACCGAACGGACACAGAAAAAACCAGGAGAGGGCGTCTCGCCGATACGCACAACTCTTTCGCTTTGCAGTTCCATCCCTTCTGCAAGGTCATATTCACACCACCGACCATCACCTCCTTTCTGCACATTTCTTCTAAACATACCACCTCCTGCTCTTATTCTGGCTCGAGGTCTGCCTTGTGAAAGCCTAGCTTAGTGCTAGGTCCTTTTTTTTTCACTGGTGGATTCCAACCCTGCATCTAGCAGACCGCCCACTGTCCTTCCTTGATTGACCCCAGTCCACTCTTTTTTGTATTTTCAGCTCACCCAGCAATCACTTTACCCCTCCCCCGAACCGTCTAATTCGTGTGGCCAGCACCATCTTTGCCAGGTCGCATATCCACAAATTTCCCCGTCTGTGAAAACGTCGTTTCTCGCACGGGATCTACGTACGCGATTGCTTTTGTTACGTTCCGAGGTGTCAAGCTTATCAGGATCCATTTTATTTCCGCGGGGGGTCTTTGATTGCAGAAGAAACCCATCAGAAGACACCCACTACACGCTCGGTAAGCGTTGCCAGTGATGACATGATGACGGCGATAAAGAATGACTGATGCGAGTTGTTGTAGCGATAAGCAGGAGCGAAGGAGACTTGTTGACAAAGCAGGTAAGTCGATCGGACGGGTAGAAAAATGCTCGACGTCGAAAAACGTGGGGCGTGTGACATTTTGCGGGATTTGGGGGTAATTGGATTTTAAAGAGACGCCCATGATTGCCGGGAATCAGCGGGTTGTCCAATTGTCGCCCGAGGGGAAATTTATGTGGCGGTTGGTTGGTAGATGCGATGAGGCGGTGGAGGAGGGCCGTGTTCGGTCACAAAATTGATTCGGTCTCTCGTTACACACGGACTCAGCCTTGGCCATCGGTTGGCTCGAGCCCATCCACACCGACTAGCCGGCTCCCTTATATTATTCCTCTTATCCCTCCCCCGCTCCTCTCTTTTTGACCTCTGTCCTCCCTCCTTCACGACCACGCAACGCTCACGATTTCTCTCTTGTCTTTCTCATTTCCAGCTCTTCCTCTCACCATCTTGCCCTTCAGCCTGTGTCGATTTCGCCGTCGATCACAACCCCGCAGTGAGTAAAATCCACCTTTTCTTTTTGTCTCGTATTCCCCCGCCCAGCCACTGCCACGATCGGCTCCTTCCACTTTGGATGTCAATCCATCCTCGTTTAAAAAAAACATGTTGACGGATTCCAAAAGTCCTCCTCCCTCTCTTTTCTTTTGTTTCTTTCTTTCCGGACCACAACTCGAACTATTTGCGCTATGCGCGTAATGTTCAAAGCCACTACTACTTCTACTTCGGCGTTCCATCTCAACTCGTGTGCTGACTCTACCCCAATCCTCTCCCATCGCCCGCCTACTTCTAGTCCCCTTCTCATCGCGCCGACGACAAACATCATCCCTCTCTCTTCCCTCAACATGAAAGATACCTCGGCTTCCTCCAGACATGCACGTAACAACCCTCTCTACCCAAAGAAGCGCCCATCACCCCACGGCGTCACCAAGTCCCGAAAGTCTCAATCCCCTCTCACGCTCTCTGTGGTTGCCGCCGCTGCCGTTGCCGCTTCTCGTCGGTCCCCGCGAGCGGCCAAGGTGGAATCTATGCTTCAACGGCGGCGCGAGCTACAGCTAGCTGCATTGCGCAGAGAAGGTATCCTCCTGGAAGACGAATACCGCGAGGAAATTCGTTACTACATGTACGAAATGGAGGTGCGTAGGCCTTTCATCGTGATTTTCGCCCCATATCTTATCAATTTGTTTCATATTTTCAGAGGTACACGATGGGCACTACCTCATCGATGGATCAGCAACCAGAAATTAAGTGGCACATGCGTCCCTGCCTCGTCGAGTTCCTCGTAGAGCTCCACTTTACCTTCCGCCTGCGCCCGGAGACACTCTACCTCACCTTGAACATTGTCGACCGTTATGTCTCCCGCCGGATTGTGTACATCAAACACTACCAACTTGTTGGATGCGCTGCTCTGTGGATAGCTGCAAAATTCGAAGACGCCAAGGAACGAGTCCCAACTGTCCAAGAGCTCGTTCACTATTGTCGTGATACTTACGACGAGTCGGCCTTCATTCAGATGGAGGGCCATGTTCTTGCCACCATTCAATGGACCCTTGGTCATCCGACAGCAGAAGCCTGGCTCCGGTTGATGTGTTGTGTTCCGTCCGTTGAAGAGCCGAAAGTGCAACACGTCGCAAGGTTCCTAATGGAGATCACCCTTTTCTATCGAGAGTTCGTCAAGTATCCGTCATCGGCTATTGCTCTTGGCTCTCTGACACTGGCAAGATTCCTATGTGGGAAAGGGCGGAGAATATTTGAAGAGACAGAGGAGTGCTTGCAGATCGTTGAACATCTCGACAACCGGTTGGCCAAGCATGTCAACGATCTGTCCGAGACACTCATCAAGAAGTATTCGTATGCGTTCTACTCGAAAGCGGCAACGTTCGTGGTTCAGTACTACCTCCAAGGTGGTCGCTTTGTCCGACACGTGTCCCTCCCCTTGCCCATGACACCCGTACGGGCTTCCAATTCGGTCGTGGGCACCCCGATGAGCGCAACGACGACTGCCTCTGATCTTTCTGATGACATGCCGATCACCCCAACAAGTCCTTATTTCTCCAGTGATCCCTTCTCCAGCTCTGCAATGTCGGACGACGACAAGGAGAACTTCTCGTCTCCAAAGTTCGAACCTGTGGCAAACAAGCAGCATGCTGAGAATCCCTCAGAACAGTTCCTTCCGCACGACTTCGTGCAGTTTGGCCGACCAGCACTACACAATCTCAACGTGTCACCCCGGGCGATGGTCTCATAGATATCGAAGAGTTGCAATCCCATTCATTTCGCCGCCTCCATCAACTACCTAGCGGCTGGTCTTAGTACCCTTCTTTTCTCATCCGCATTCCTCTCCTCAATAAAATGTATCACCATCCCATACACGTCGTCGACAACATCAACCCGCAATTCTGTCTCCGCAAGCTTCATCATCCCATGCATTCTCTCGTCGCACTGCCTCGTACTTTTTCATCTGTCATCACTACAACGCATTGAAAGCGCAGAGCCTGGTCCCCGCGTGAGAAGATGTTGGCTTCGCAAACATACTCCGGTATATATCGACTATTTCTGTCTATATTGTATACTTAGCGGATTGCCAGCCGGACACATCGTATTTCTCATTGGTGTAGGCTTTGTCGTTCTATTTGCGCACATCCTTCCCATCGTTAAACCTTTTTTCCTGTGTTCCCTCCTATGCAAACCCTCATTCTCAATGCGCATAGTACTCCCTCCCTTTCTAGTTCCTCACGCGATGAGGTCAACAGTCTACATTCTTTCCTTAGTGTCCCATTCTCTTTATCTTATTCCTTCACTTTAACCCCCTTTTACCTTTTCCGCCGTCGACTATTCCTGCATCGCGTGGCGGCTTTATTCCCACACCAAATTCTCTTTTTCTCTCGTCCTTGATCTTACAAGTCATCGCGAACAATCCCCGGTCATTTCCATCTTCCCGCCTGTGCACTAATATCGCCCTGTCATCCCTTTGCACTTAGGGTTATCCACTCGTAGCGGCCTAAAGGGTCTCATCATCTCGTGCAATGTCTGTTACAATAACAAGGGTTCTTGAATGGTGTTTGTGGAGCGTGCACGAGCGATAAGACCGATGTCATGAATTGCGCTAACTACGGCGGCCGAAAACATCGTGTAACTGAGATTTCTCCGCGATGTGGACACTTGGTTGGCAACTGTCAAAAAGTGTTCCTTCTCAGAGGCGCCCGGTAGCAATAGCATGCGGTCCTTTCGGCATGTCTATAGTCCCGCAGGATGCGATGCCCTTTCTTTCCTCAGGTATAACAACATACGGTATCGACCTTGACAACCATATGATATGCATGGCACAGTATATACATACGGAGCTTGTTCTTCAAACAGCGGCGATCGACGCACCCGGAACGCAATCGGATGGATATCAATCAGAGCTACGGAAAAGAACATTGATATTTCCGGATACGATCCATTTCAACAGAGATCCCAAACACGGCAGTACAGGGCGGAGTGAGCGGCCCCTAACAGTACAAAAACCTAGGACACACAAGCCTCTGATCACAGATCCGTGACACACTTTCCGGCTAATGGAGGATCCACCTTCCGTCATCGCCCGTGGCAATACCCACAGGTCTCTTCTCGTCCAAACTGATCCGTCCAGCGTTGAGTATCGCGGTGGTCAATACTGTATTAGTGATGGTAGGCAAGCCTTGGACATCAAAATCGCTCGGATGGGCAGTCCCCGCGTTCACGCTGCGTGCGGCGTCAACAAACTTCTCAATGGAAATGTATCCGTATCCCCGCTGGCCATCAAAGTGCCCGGTTTCGGATGGGGAGTACTTCATGCTGAACAAGCGGAGCAATAAAAAAGAAATTTACAACGCGACCGCGTGAGCGCGCGAGGCAGATGAGATCGACAAGGGGAAGGGGGTCCACGCACTAGAACGGGTTGTACCAGGTCTTGCCGGTGTCATCGACGGTCACATCATACCCCCGGTGTGCCTGGTCAATGTTTATGTCGCCCTACACAGCAATCGTTGTCTCGTTACATTTGGTAGAAAAAAATAGCAGGTTGAACAAAGGGAAGGACCGGACTGACCTTTTCGCCCATATAGTACCAGTGCTGGGCAGAGTGGACACCGGATCTTAGAGGCGCTGTCCATGATGCCGTATAGATGGCGGTCCCTTTATGTTTCGGGCTCGTGACCGATTGCCAGTCAACGAGAAGCGTGATTGTGTCTTCAGTCTCCGGAACACAGTTATACGGCTCACTCGTGGCTATACCAGTTGCAGCACTAGCCACCACACGGGTAGGAATGGCCTTGTCCTGCAAGATCCAACAGCAGATATCGATATGGTGAGATGACAAATAATAACTGCCGTTTTGGTGATGAATGAAGACGATGCCTCTTGGCCGCAAACTCTACTCAGTCTCACCTGATGTCGGAGTCCTTGCCCGCCCAGGCTCGGAAAGTTTCCAACTGGCTCTTTGGCTGGCTCATCCAGGCGTTGAAGAAATTGAACTCGCCAAGGGTCCTCGCACGGACTCGTGCATCGCTGTAGACGGGGTCATATCTAAGAAATACAAGGCGGTCATGGGCATAAGGTAGGACCTCGTGGTAGAGCGAGAGAGTGGCGCAAACCGCTTGTGATGCTCCACAAAGCAGACGACATTGTGCTTTCTCGACAGGTCGATCAACTCTAGGTGGTGCGAAAGCAACTGCGTCGCTGGCTTCGTAACAAGGACATGCAGACCGCGTTCAATCGCATAACGTGCAATAGCATAGTGGGTGTCTTTCAAAAAATAATGTTCCACGAATTACCAACTTCTGCGCATGTACAGGACACTTACTATCTGGCGTAAAAATCACAACAGCGTCTCCACGCTTGAACTTGTCAATGGCTACTTTGTCTATGTAAAAATATAAGCATAATAAATGCACTCCGCAGCGCTACTTTGACGTACAGGCTTCCGGGTTCGTCTCGTTGTCTCCCGGAAAGCTATCAAAGCTGAAAGAAAGGCTCTAACGACTATGGCACTGCCATTCCTGTAGGCACGTACGAGATATCAAGGTCTTTGTATACTTGTGCGATATTTTGGTCGAGATGAGCACGTATTGCGGTAAATTTCCTCCCGTTAACGCCGACCATTCCAAGTTCATCGACCTGAGAATATCGGTTGATCATCAGAGGATCGCACATTCTATGGATATACCTTTCCCAATCTCCGAAGGTCAAACAAAGTCAATGCGACCACCTAAACGAGAGACCTGGTGAGTTGCGTTATCAAGGATCGGAGGACAGACATACGCCGATCTAGATAGATTCAAAGATTCATAACCCCAAAGACATGAAAAACAGACTGCAGACCTTCTTGTCTGATTTAGAGGCACCAGATCCAGTCCAGCCGGTGGTATATTCACCCTGCGGGATGGAAAAATATTATCAGAAGTGAGGATAAGCATAAGCAATCCCTGCTCACGGTACCACCTATAATGAGATGAGATGATTGAGTGCTACGAGGGGCGTATGCTTGTACCTACACATCAACAAGTTGAGTTTGTTATCCATGATGGATCAAGTTGTGGGGTAAGAGGAATGAGTCTTGGGGGAGATTAAACGGGCCGAATCTCGCGAAGTTCGGGGCGGCAATCGCAGTGAGACTCGGCCCTCGCATGTGAAGTTTCGGAGAGAGGCCCTAGCTCCATCAGTCGGTAAGGGTTCGGCCTACTATATGCAGCTTTTAACCCTTCAAGCACCAAGTTTCAAAGTTTCGCCGTCCAACTGCGCAAGCGCAAGAAATCTGTCGGGGCTACGGGACGGGCCGAGCACGTGAAACGCAAAATTAGCGGGGCCGTGGAAAACGTGGCTGTGACGCAATGCGATAAAGGCCAGGCGGGCGGAGCAGTGCGGCCTGCGTGATTGATTGTAAAGTACGCATCAAACCGCGCAGCCTGGGTACGTGGTATTGGCGTGGCAGGGTACGAGGCTCAGACTCGCTACAGCTCACCCTGACGGCGCGGCAAGGGCTCCCGCTCATTCTTCTCCATGGCCCCCATCTCCCCCGCTGATACCAACCTCGTCCCAAGACGAGAGTTCATACGCGATCAACGACCCGCCTCATCCTTCTCCATCCTCGCCCTTTCCGGCACAGCGCTACTTCGACTTTATAGCTTTCCCACCGACGCCGTTTTCGAAATACGCAAACAACTTGACAGCGCACATCTTATCCTCGGTTCTCGAGAACTCCTACATGACAACTTCTGCGAGCTTTCATTGGACGGAAAGCCATGGTCAAATCCGAAATCAATGCGCTCAGAAAAACTGCTCATCGAAATCATCGATGCTATCCACCGCACAGGCCATAATTTCCTCTCCACCTTGGATTATGGTCGTGAGCAGGATGACCGTATTATTATGGCGTTTTCGCGCACATCACATCCCCCACACCTGCAACCGCAACCACCACCGCTACCCGGTGCCTCCTCCCCTCCTCCCGCCCATGGTATGAGCAACGACTCCTTGAGCGTTGTCTCACACCCAGTCAAACTTCTCTTCGCCATCTCCTTCCTTAGCCAGAACCATCTCCGTGTCATCGCGCCTCCTTTACATCTAACACCGGCCATCCTTCAAACAGTCCGGGGTTCGTGGCCCCGTGGGGTAGTCTCAGAGAAGAAAGTGGCTGATAATGTCTACGAATTTAAGCTCAAGGGCTACAGATGTAACGTCATCCACTTCCTCGATCTGCCAATTCCACTTACAGGTCTGTCCCCCTATGTGTAGGGTTCCAAGAGGATACCTTCGCGACAGATTCTCTTCGTCACATCCTCTCCATGCTCGGTACCTTGGATGGCTTTGGCTTCACACTCCTAACGTCACTCTCATTCAATAATCGATCACGCTCCAAGGACCTATGGCTCTTCACAGGCCTCTCACAGCCCACTTCGCTGGAGTCACAATCAAGCAGTCCTCTAGGGTCGCGCACGGAGCTTCACGCAGCCTCTGACAGAGCTCGTGAGCGTAGGCGCAGCTATCAAGCACCGGCCCACCCGCCCACAGCCACCAACCGGCCGTCACATACTCGAGCAGCAACGGAAGGTTCACTTGCTGTTCCATCACAGAATCCTCCAGGCCCAGTCTCGTCCAAGTCGGGTCTTGTTCGAAAACCAGCTCCACGAGCTCAACTCCCTGTTTCCGTAACTCACTCCACCGGCTCGAACTATGTGCATGACGGAGGGATGCTATCCGCTCATCCTGCCCCTTCGGAGGAGCTCGGAATAGAACTCCAAAGCTCCGTTGGAAGCGCAGTAGACATGACTGGCGTAGGCACACAGAATTACGGGCGTGAACCTGACACGGGTCTATACCAACAAGTACCATCCAAGTTTCACAGCGTATCTCCCGGTTTCACCCACCATTATCCGAGCATGTCGGCCTCTATCATGAAGGCATCACAACCCAGCGAAGCGCTTCAAGGTGTACAAACAAAAGCATCACTGGATAGATCCCCGGCGACACGAAAACCAAATACATCCTCCGTTTCTTTACGATCTCGCCATCCATCTGCGAAGACAACCCCTCAGCCTGTAACACCCCTCCTCAGCCCAGGAGCCTTCCGTGATTCTGCGTTAAGCTCTAACACAGGCCAAACTGTAGACATGCCATCTACTTGGCCCGGTGCAGGGAAGGAACACCCCCTCTCTAGTAGCGGTGCTCGCAGCCGTGATCCAAAGGAGAACGTCTTGCCGGGCGCATGGGGCTCTGCCTCAGCAGAAACAAAGGCATCTTTGGCACCAGGCGGTTATCTTGACGAATTTGGCGCACACAACCATGCGTTAAGACCTTCACTAGACCTCAGACCAGAGGAACAAGAAGTGAAGGTTAGCGTCCCAGAACTAGTGCATCCTAGGCACCGACTACCCAGGAGCGGTGAGGCAACCCTTGTCGCAGAACCTCCTCGCGTGGACTCCCACAGAACGAAGGGTGTGGGGCAGCTCCCTTCGCCCACGAAATCGGCATTGGACAAGAGAGACCACGATTCGACCAAAACACCTGCTGAGGGTTGGGTCCTTGTGAGCTACGGTCAGTCAAGCACGACCAGCGCACCGCAAGTCCCTAAACAAGCTTCACGACCTGGCCTTCGAAGAAAGCAGTCATTTCCTCCTACGAAATTGCAGAAACCACCGCTTGCTCAAAGTCCATACTCAACTGGGGCCCGGGGGAACGCAGGTTCACCTGTTGGCAATGGCCACAAGAAGGCCTCATCGAACCCCAATCCTTCATCCATGTCGGCTGCGGCCAAAGCGATCGTCATCATAGATGCAATGCAGGCAAAGCGCAAGGATAAATCGGGTGATGCCCCCCAGTCAAGCTTCCGTAAATTCTTCTCTTTGAACCGTCCGGAGTCTCCCAAGTCTCCGGGTAGGGAAGACAGATCAGAGCCAAGTTTGTCCAGCAGCAGGAGCAAGGGCAAGATGGTGGAATCGGAAGACAATAACTCAAAGAAGCGGCGAGAGCGCTGGCACGTGAGGCGGATGTCAGAGTTACCCAAGAGCGACCGGCGCATGACCCTGGACTAGTTTCCCCTCAGACCAGCCTCGACTGGATTGCCCCATGTTTCAGTACACGACCCATTGCATGATATGGCCTACTACAGTAATCAAGAACCACGATCCTTTTTTCCATTTTCCAAATGCTCTATTTATTTTACCACTACCTTCGACTTCGAGTAACGTCCGCTCCATGTATCATGTATCACGAAACGACTTGTATACCCGATTACGATTATACTACGATTGGCTTAAAATCCCACATGGTACAGTGGTTGCCTCAACCTCTCCGCTTCTTCGCCCTGCTCTTCACCGCATTATTGGTGACACCCTGGGGTGGCGATGTGGCTGTGGTAACTGCGGACCGCCCATCCCCAGTTCCCGCGAGAGCCGGCAAGCTAGGAGTGTTTGCGCAGGCTGTCAGGGATCACATACAGTGCAGCCCGGCATAAGACGCACCCGGACTTTAAATTACCACTCTGAAGGGCATTTCTAAGCTGTGCTTGGTTCTGCTGCGCTTCCTGCAATAATTCAGGATCCAGGTTTTTCTGGGGTAAGGAAATATAGTCCGCATCAACTCTCTGGAAAGAAAATTTTATGTATATCAAGGGGATGACCCACCGTAATATAGGGCATCGCGAGCATCATCAGGCCACCGAAAACCATCATAAGCATCATGGGGTTCTGGAACATCTGCACGATGTTGAAGGACTGGTGAGGAACAAAGTAGCTCTTCCTCTGTCGTGGGACGAATTTGATGGGATACGAGAGCTTGATGGGCGATGGCGGGTTTAGAGGAGTGCCGACTGCGTAGGGGCGTACTTCGGGAGGGGATTCTGGCTGTGGAGGGACATCGACACGGAGCTGTAGGTATCGCGTTGTGAGCAAGGTGGGTTCAAACCAAAGATCGTGGACGGTGCCAACCTGGTCAAAGACATGATCACGCGCTGTTACAGAGACGATGTACGTTCCGGCCGCGACGTCTGGGCTACCGATGGGTGGTGAGGCAAGTCAGCGGGACTGTATCCAGCCATGTTAACTCGTGGGTATATACGAACGACAACGCACATGACGAATCCCCCGTCTCGGGTGATAGTGCCCGATGCTATGGAGTTGTCAAGGACGACTTTTGCGTGTCCGAGTTCGAGGCTGTCTGTTGTGTGAGGACGAAGGGATCAGCCTTTGTATGACGCAAGGAGGGTACTGGTATTAGGAAAACGCTACCTGCACAAAACTCATTCCACTGCACAAAGCCGGACAAATCAGCGCACAGTGTGGGGGTAAATGCGCTCCTGTATCAATTTCTTATGAAGGAATGTCCCTCAAAGAGAACGAGTTGGGGAAAAACGTACGCTACGAGCAGGGCGACGGTGATGAGGCGGGTGATAGAGCTCATGTCCTAATCCGGACATGACAGGAATTTCCTCTCTCGTTTCGTTTCTTGCTCTCAGCACAGCACTTGATATTAAAAATCACGACTCGAAATACAACAAATGCGTCAAAATCGGTCAAAAGCATATCGTAAACTGATGGCCATGTATTCCAACTCGTTTGGCTTCAGGCGGCCTTACCAGGTTCTCGGTGCGTGCGTCGTCATTCAGCCATTCCGTACCCCTCTTTCCTTCTCACGCGTTCATCGTTAGTGGACTCTGAGATGTGCGGGACGGCGATATCACAAAAAATTGACCTTCTTATGCGACTAGAATCTGTACTGGTCGGGTCGGTAAAATTAAGTGAGTAGTAGTGCCAACCTGCACATGATCATCTCATCTCATATACCTGCCCAAGCGGCTCGTCAGTGATCACCCAATGCTGCATCCACGAGCTGTATCTCCAAGGTAAATCGCAGCAGCCTGCCACGGACCTTGCAAAGTCGTTCGAAAGGCGGAAATGCAACCACAAAGAGGCGATTCCCGGAAACGAGTGCATCGCTGCCGTCATTGGTGGGTTCTCCTTACACGGACTCCGAACCCTTCATGTTATTTCCCCCCCGCTGCGTCCACTGATTGGAGAACTATGAACACCATATCTTAGGCGAGACCAATAAACATCGATACGTGATCGTGACGCAGTCGCACCCTCTCCGCGTTCGCCTCCGCTCGGTACCCGGGGTACCCATCGTACACATAAATCGCTCTGTCATGGTCCTGGAGCCAGCGAGTGACGCTACACTCCAGTCCAAGCAGCGTGTACGTCGCGTGCTTGGTTGTCTGCCGACGCTATCCCTTTTACTAATACGTTGGAACACTCTACAGACTGAACAGAATGCGCTCGGGCCGTCTGTGTCAGAAAAGGCTATGTTGAATGCAGTTGCACCTCAGCCAGAACCTATTGTGAAGAAAAGGAAAGGCCCGAAGGGCCCAAATCCTCTTAGCGTGAAAAAGAAGGCGCCGAATAATCGAATCCAGGAAGTAAAGAAGACGACCGCCACGGGTGCTGCTCGGGTCGAGAAGGTTGACAGCGGAAAGAAGAGGAAACGAGAGGCAGATAGTGGCAGTGGTAGTGTATCAGTAGAAACAGAACCTAGGCCAAAGCGGAGGCGAAGACACAAGGCCGCTGTTCGACATGTAGAGGGGGTCTAGCTAGACTGGCCCTCTTCCCTGTTTTACCATCACTCGCTAGATAAGACTGCACAAACGAAAATAATGTGGAATTGATCAGACTACATGACACAGCGGCAGAGTACTACAAAGATCAAGAATGACAAGAAATTACAAGCCACCACGGAGACGCAGCACTGCATGGATGGTCAGAAAAGAGCCAATGTTCCAGGAACCTTAACTGAGGAAGGACCTACCAAGATGAAGCGTGCTCTCCTTCTGGATGTTGTAATCGGAGAGGGTACGTCCATCCTCGAGTTGCTTGCCCGCAAAAATCAGGCGCTGTTGATCGGGAGGGATGCCTTCCTTGTCCTGAATCTTGGCCTTCACATTGTCGATGGTGTCCGAGGACTCCACCTCCAACGTGATCGTCTTGCCGGTCAACGTCTTTACGAATATTTGCATGCCACCTCGGAGACGAAGAACGAGATGAAGGGTCGACTCCTTCTGGATATTATAATCTGAGAGGGTGCGACCATCCTCCAGTTGCTTGCCCGCGAAGATGAGGCGCTGCTGATCCGGGGGAATACCCTCCTTGTCCTGTATCTTCGCCTTCACGTTGTCGATAGTGTCCGACGATTCCACCTCGAGAGTGATCGTTTTTCCAGTGAGGGTCTTGACGAAGATTTGCATCCCTCCGCGTAGACGAAGGACGAGGTGAAGTGTCGACTCCTTCTGAATATTGTAGTCGGACAACGTGCGGCCATCTTCCAGTTGCTTCCCGGCAAAGATGAGGCGTTGTTGATCTGGAGGAATGCCCTCCTTGTCCTGAATCTTCGCCTTCACGTTGTCAATCGTATCCGAAGACTCCACCTCGAGGGTGATCGTCTTCCCAGTCAACGTCTTGACAAAAATTTGCATCCCTCCGCGAAGACGAAGGACGAGGTGGAGCGTCGATTCCTTCTGAATGTTATAGTCGGACAGCGTGCGGCCATCCTCCAGCTGCTTCCCGGCAAAGATGAGGCGTTGTTGGTCCGGAGGGATACCCTCCTTGTCTTGAATCTTCGCCTTGACGTTGTCAATTGTATCCGAAGACTCTACCTCGAGGGTGATGGTCTTCCCGGTCAGCGTCTTGACAAAAATTTGCATGCCACCACGAAGGCGGAGGACTATGCAGGCCATTAGGATGAGGCCAACACACGTTTCTAACTAGGAGACTCACCGAGATGAAGGGTGCTCTCTTTCTGGATATTGTAATCAGAAAGAGTCCTTCCATCCTCGAGCTGTTTCCCGGCGAAGATGAGACGTTGCTGGTCGGGAGGGATTCTAAATAGATGGTCAAGACTCGACGACTGGGAAATAACAGTAGAAAACGTACCCCTCCTTGTCCTGAATCTTCGCTTTCACGTTGTCGATGGTGTCCGAGGACTCCACCTCCAATGTGATTGTCTTTCCTGTGAGGGTCTTTACGAAGATTTGCATAGTTGAGATGGGAGAAGTAGCGAGCTGGAGAAAGTGGTGGTGGTGGAAGAAAAGGGTTAACAAAGGTAGTTGGCTGGCAGCGGCTTATAAAGGAACCGAGTGGCCACCGCATTTTCTCGCACTTTCTCGGGCGGCACGGCACGAGCACAGCAGTGACTCAGACACAAGTACAGCAGAGCTACGGAATAACATAACAAACAATGCTACTCGTCCGACCACAGCCGAATAGTCAGGTCCTTCTCCATCGATGCCGACGCGATCAAGTTCCGGGTCGGGTGTGCCTAGAGACCGTATCAGTAGAGCGCTTGCTGTAATACGGGCTAAGGGGCTTACATCTATCGCTAGAACAACGTCTGTGCGAGTCCGTTAGTCAATAATCTTGCAAGAGTCATGACCAATGTTAATGCCGCCAACCTTTGTGGCCTTCTAGTATCTGCACGATGCGGCGGGTCTGTAGATCCCATATGTAAATCTTGGCGTCCTCGCTTCCACTGACGATATATTGGCCACCAGTGGTGCTGAAAGTGGAGACCACAGAGTATGTCCGATTCGTGTGGCCCGTATATGTCTTAACGCAGCGCGAGGTTTGGTAGTTCCACAACCGGATCGTCGAGTCCTGTGTGGATGCCAATACATATCTTGAGTTCGGTGAGAATAAAACGTGTGAACTACATCGGGTTGGTGAAGCGTCCGCGTTGCGAGATTTTCCAGACGGAGTACATACCACATAGGATTGTCATCATCCACAAGCGTTTTCAGACATTGGCCGGAGTCAGCATCCCAGATACGACTTCGAAAAAAAAGAGTCAGCGCATGTGCTTCCTCACCGTAAACGCGAGGTTAGACATACATGAGACCGTCCATAGCACAGGAAACAATGAGCGTCCCATCATGACTGAAGCTGACCGCTGTGACGGGGTCCGAATGGGCTGGGAGTACCTTCAAAGATTTTCCTATGTCCCAAAGATCAGGTCTATAGTCCCGCAATGTCGCGAAGGCAAACTAATACCCCTCGCAACATCCCATACTCGTACTGTCTCGTCAAATCCTCCAGAAACCAAGAGGTTTGACCTTGGATTATAATTCACACAAAAGACAAAGTTCGTGTGACCTCTCAGTATTTTCGCTGAGGTATCCTGCAGGGGGGTTCATCAATGGCACAACAAGTGACCGACGACTCACATCCAAGTTCCAAATTCGAACGGTCTTGTCGTCTGAGGCAGACGCGATATAGTCGCTGTGTGCCGACCATGCTATGTCGGATATGCCCTCTGAATGTCCAGATAGTGTCTGAATGATATCCCCAGTCGTCGCGTCCCATATTTTTATCAACTTGTCCGCGGCTTGCCTGTACGGTCTGTAGATATGTGGAGAGGGTCACCGATAACGACACACCTGCAGACGCGAGTAAATTCCCATCCGGGCTGAACTTTACAGAAGAGATGGATTTCTTGTGTCCGCTCAAGATGAGCCGGGCCTTGTAATTCAGCGTGGGCGTGGGGGATGTCGAGGTTGGGGTGGACTGAGACATGACGCGTGATATGAAATCAATCAATTCTCTTTATCGACCACTACCGTCATGTCCGCGACCTCAGACTGGGTCACCCCGCCGACACGGCCAGCGCTCATCGAGAGTCTCGTCTCTGGTGTAGGTCTGTGTCAATTCGAACGTCCTTACTCTCGACGATGCTGAAAGGTTTACAGACCGCTACAATCCATCAAACGTCGGAATCCTCGAGGATTACCTCTACCACCAAATTCGTAGCAGGGAATATGACTGCCTCGCGAACCTCGCAATTTTAAAACTGTTCGCTTTCGCTTTCCTCCCTCTTTACCGGAGCGCATGACTGGTTTTCCTCTTTCCAGCTATCAGTTTAATCCTGATCTCTACAATCCCGATGTTGTCGTAAACATCTTGGTGAAAGCCCTCGCATCCGTTCCGTTTCCCGACTTCAATCTTTCTGTTGCCTTGCTGGATGATAGAGCATCGAGCGTCAACATGGAGGAACCGGACCCTCTCCCCAGTCTCCTCCCGTATCTTACAAATCTCCACAGTCTTTTGCAGCAATGCAGATTCCCCGCGTTTTGGTCGTTATATCGCTCTGATGTCTTGGAATCGTTGCGCGATAATTATACCGTGGAGGTTGTCGGTTTTGAGGACTCGATCAGAGATGTTGCCGTCCGTGCTGTCAAGGCTACATTCCAGAAGATCGGCAGTAAGAGATTAGGGTCCTATTTAGATCTTGAAGGTGACGTTGCCAACGCCGTTCCTTGATATCATTCTATTCGGTAATGCTCATATATATCGCAGGGGTGGAGTTGGAAGAGTACATTGCAAGGCTTGGGTGGAAATTTGACTCATCGACAAGCGTAGTCGAGGTACCACCGAACCCGGATAACCAGATTGCATCCACTGTCGTACAGGAGGATATCAAATTACAACGTATGTCTTGAATAATTTCATTCGAGCATCATGCTCACTGCTAGCAATAGAGTTGACAAAAGTCATCTCACATGCCATTTCGGCAGTGTAAGCATTTGAACCACCTAAAAAAAGGCTGGGATGTCGTATTCGCTTTGTCGTCGATGTCGACGAATAAACCCATTCATATTGCACCACCATCGCTGCTTGCAGCTACAGCTTTAACCTGTTTATTCATTCGTTCTTTGATATATACTGCGATCGCATCACGAGACGGTGTACTACTGACGGAAGAATATTCCTTCCCCATATGAAATCAAATTTACTTCAGCCGAGTTGTAGACCAGAAAGCTGCACCCGTTCCCCATATTGCCATGATAGTTGAGGAAGTCAATATCAGTACGTCCATAACCGTTGCCTTGCTATCCAAAGAAATCTTCGCTATTATTGGACCTATGACGCACAGTATGAAAACCGAGAAGGATCCAAGGATAGCCATGATCGAGCCGAAGTCAGGAACGAGTATTGACACGATGACTGCGAGGGAAAGAAGGGTGATGCGCTCGCAAGCAACCAGTAGCGGTTTAAGCGAGTAATTGAGCTTGCGAACCTGGGTCACGGGTGACTTCTGATCGGCTTTGAGGCCATCATCCACGTAGGAGTCAAGACCACATAAAACCTCAAATGCATTATTGAGGGGCCTAATGGAGAGGGGAAATTTGGTTCTGTCCAACAATTAGACCAGTTTGGGGAAGGCAACACAAGATCTTGGCATACAATGATGTCACGACAAGCATCCAGAGTACTAGCTCGTTCAACATCGGGTTATAACCTGGTACCTGAAGAAGGTTCTGACTGATCTGGTTCGTCGACTTCATATCAGATAGGAGAATTGATGTAAAAGTCATCAACTTACTTCGTCATTAACGTCATTCCCAAACATTAGGTATCCCGCCATTCCAATGAGGGCGTATATGGACGTCGCAAAGGCCTGAGTGAAAGCCTTAGTCAGGTAAAACACTCGGACAGTACGATGCATCGCCTACAAATGAATAATTCATAACTTTTCCGAACCTGTGGGGCTCAGCCATATCCTGAGCTAGAGAAGGGAGAGCGGAGTGGGCTCCAAACTAAGCATGTAGGTGTTGAGATTATTGGTGACGGTACAGACGCGAGGATAATGCGTACCCCCGCCATGAACAGACCAAAAGCCAGACCAAGCTCGCCCACGTTACAAAAGCCGAACGAAGTCTTCGCAGGACTCCACAGACTCCCGGGTGCATCAAATTTTGAAAAGCCATCAAACAAAACAACGCCAATCAATGAGACCGTTGACATTACCCCAAGAAGTGAGGCATATGAGAGAAGAGACAGTGGGATGAATAGGGTGGGTATAAGACTGGAAAGGTTTAGCACACCAGGACAGAGAAAGACGACAGGCACATACATGACGAGACCCAACAACTTGTGGGTATTTGGTGAGACAATAGGGATGATTTCATGCAATGAATCCGCATACAATGTGATAAGAACGACACTGATGGCGCATCAGGATAGTAGGGTGTATGAGGGTTCAATGGACCTTACCAGACGCTAAATACCTCGAAGCAGAAAAAGAAATTTACGAGAGGCCTTGAGCGCACACCAAACGCCTTCACGCCAATGTCTGCATAAGTGCGAATGCTCGAATCAGAGATCGCAATGCCCGCCAAATATTTCGCCCTTCGAATGAACTCGTTAGTATGGGACACTATTGTCGGGTAGATATCCAAGAGGCAGAGTGACATACGTGTGGCACGTGATGAAACCGTAAATGATGATCAACACGGTTCCACAGATCCACCCTGCATAGGAGAACGCAAGAGGCTCTGAAAGCATCCCAATGCCAAGCAATAAGGCGGAGGCGTTGAAGAACTTGTTTGAATCGTCAAACGCGATGAACTCGGAAGAAAAGGAAGCCTGAGGAAACCTGTGGCTTACAGTCTGGAAGAACGTGCTCTGTCCAACGGTGGTGGACTCTCTAGGAACAGAGCAGCTTTGGGAGTGTCGCAGAGAAGCTGGTTGTGGTGCCTCTTCTATCACACGAGGAAGTAGGGAGCTTTGCTCGTCCACTCGCGTGTAAATCCTAGAAGCTGTCGATTGCGCCTCACCCCGATTCCCGTCACAGGTATGCTCATGCTGTTGAAGCGAGGGATAGGCCGAGATAACAAGCTCATCTTCATCCCAATCAAGGTCATTGGCAAAGGTTTCCTGTGGAATACGGGTGCTAGGACGCGGCGTCATTAGGTTTTCCTCGTCGTCATCCGGAAGTCTAGGATCGTCCGCGCGAATGGTACGACTACTGTAAGAGATAACACCAGTGCTCGAAGAGATGAGTTGGGACCGACGATCTATGGAGTCAAAAGTGCGATAAGACATAAGTCGAAGAGCGCATGAAACAAATGTCCGCGTTGGGGGCACTGACAAGACTCTATCGCCTCTCTTATGCTACGCAAGCTAGAGACAGAACCTACATGGAGTTCTTGGGGTTCGCAGGAAGTCATGATGTTCGTCAACGCCGTGAGGTAGTTCCGCTAGCGGGCAGGGGTATGCTGCAGAGCTGACCGTTCAACCGCCGGCTTTTTAAAGGGGCGACTGGACTCGGGCGGAACCTGGAGCAAAGTTTTACTTCCGTTCTATTGGTTGGTTGCCCTCGCCAGGCGCAAGCGCAGTATACATTTCGATATTATTAATCAGCCAGCGATATGTCCAATGAAAAAAAAATACAAATCAAAAATGGCAAAGAAGGTGCGTACAACGAGTGTGTTTATTTGCAAGATGCACTACTACGACATGCTCACTGCTTTGCGGTTTGTCCATATCATGTAAGGAGCCCGCAAGATATCCGTAGCACCGCCTTGTTTGACACGCGTACTCCGGCGAGCTTCTGGAAGTTTCGCGATATTATTCAAATCCTGTATAACGTTATTTTATGTTCAGCACGGATCATCCCACCCCAAAGGAACAAAGGAAGTTCCCAGATGATGGACTTACAGAGAGGCGTTTTCGGATCCCAGGTACAATGTGCGGCCACCATTTTGTGAGAGTGTTTCTCAGCGCCAGTTCCCTGTTACCCTTGGGATTCAGCCAAGCTGTGAACTCATCTACCTGCAAGTTTATTGAGCCTGGAATATCCACGAAGGGCTACACATTCGCTTACCTCCTCCAGATCGGTGTACACTGCCCACTCTCCGACACTTAGCATCCCTTCTTCGCCCTCCTCCTCTAGCCGTCTACTCCGGATGTCACCTTCTTCCCGCCGATCTAAAATTTCTTGGTCGAACACACTCGGGCCTTGTATGAAGAGCCGGCCAGTGCCGTATTGCACAATTCCACCACTACCAAGAAGTGACGCGGACCCCATTCCATCGAACCACCAGATGCGATTATAAAAGCGATCTTTGCCCATAGGCTTGACCCGCACCGAACCGAGAAGTTGCCGGAATTCGCGCTCGATCCCTTCTAAGCGCCGTTCGAGCTTATTGACTTCTTCGTCAAGTCGTCGGTGTTCGGCCATGGCTTGCTTCACAGAGGCAGCCTTAGCACGAGCAGCCTCACGTTGCTTGGCATGCGCTTGACTCTGCGCCTTTCGGCGCAAGTCCGTTGCTTTTTTAGACCCAACTCCTTGTTCAGAGCTATTCTCAGAAGCAGATACGTCTGACAATTCGCTCAAGTCATTCATCGGAGTATCGTCATCGGCACCATTAGTAGCTACGTCGCCCTCCTTGTTTTCGCCAAGAAGGGTTTCGCGAGCCTCGATCCTGCGACGTTCATCAGGCATACAATCGAGGGGTGCTACGCGAGAATACGCACAGGGCTTTCCGAGCGCGGTTGAGTTCAATCTTCTCTTTTCGTCTGGAAGTCAATTCTTCTTCGCATCCTTCCATGTGTGCGTGTATAGTTTTGCTGGAGACCGCGACGTTGCACAGGAATGATAAGATCGCAATTTTATCTTCGGGGGGAAGCAGTGGATAGCACTGTTTTGGGTTGGAGGGTTGAGGCTTAGTCGGAATGGGGCTGGAGACCCTAGAAGTTGGAGAGGCCGATTGTTCTGATGGTGTTTCAGGTGCGAAAAGCAGACGAGTCAAGACCTGTCGCAGAGTTGGAAAGCTTGATAACGTCGCGTGCTGCAAAGCCATCAATATAGACCTTGCTTATAAAAAAACGGGCGACAAACATCCTTGAGGCATCCTACTAATGACTCTTCCCAGCCTTCACGTCCTTCACTGTGCCGTAAAGGAGTACGCTCCCAGTTGTTTCCAACATCAGCCATAGCGGTAGTCAGCTCTTCGACTGTGACACCCAAGTCATCACCGTCAGCTTCAGAGGCGCTCATGAGCGACTCCACTGCGCTATGTCGTTGAAAGGTGACGGTACGGAGGTTGTAAACAAGGCTTGAATGGACCTCGGCGATTAATTGACAGGGGGGCTCGACTAGGGAATGCCGGATAGAGTGTTCGAGCTCGTCCAGGGTGAATGTGGACAGGTGCAACGGTTGGCTAGTGTCGCATTAGTTGAATGATATAGAACGTAGCGGCCGAAATTACCCATAAACAATCAAGAAGTTCCATGTCATTAGGAAAGACTCGAAAGACCCCTCTCGGTCATTGAACGGTAGCGCAGAGCGACTAGGGATTGGTCTTCGAACTTTCATTCCGGCCTTCTTTTCCTTCTCAGACAGTGTGACATCCAAGTCTTCTGTTGGATACCGGATAGGCTTTTTCTTCTTCTTTTCTGCTGCTTGTCGCTCTGCCTCTGCCTTGGCTAGGAGCTTTTCTGCCTCGCGTTCCTTCTCCAATGCAAGAGCTGTTAATATGGTAAGAAGGATTGCCACCCGCTAAGTTATGAGATGGGACATCACCTTTCTCTTCTCGAGCTGCTGAGAGCTTCTTTTGCTTTTTGTGTGGCCCTTCTTTGTCTTCCCAGACCTTTTTACGCTTCTGGATCTCGCCTTTCTTGATATCTTCGACTCCTTGCCGCGTTGCCTCGGGCATTACAGAATCAACACCATAACGTGCTGCTACGGGAAGTTTGACGGTCCAGGGTGAGGCAACCGCGGCATCACGGTCGACGCAATCACGAATGAATCGCCTCAGGATGCTCTTAGAAAACGCGAGTCGGTCACGGCTAGAAAAGCGAACTAAGGGCGAGCACAGATCAGTCAGGAGAGTACCTACCTCATGACATTGCATCGTACTTCCGTGATAGTGCCATTCCATTTAGCACGAGCCTCCTTGGTGGATGCAGTGTGTTTGTCGCGTCCCTCTGGTTTCTCTTCCTCTAGGATCTGTACCTTATACAAATACTTTACCGGGTCGTCAGTAGCGTTAACCTCTTTGGCAGAAATCTTTAGATCCCCATGGATTTGGTGCGGGAGAGGTTGGTCATTTGGATAAGGAGTCGAAGATGTGGAGGCCGTTGGAGCGGCATCGGTCGATTCTCCATTAACTTTCACATTTGATCGCGGCAAAAATACTTCTACGACGCGTGCCACAAACCTAGAGTTGAGACGGGTCAGTGAGGTCCAAGATGGAACTTGACAAGCCAGTACTTGTCTCCTTTAATGTCGACATAGATCTCTGTAACATTGTTTCAGCCCCGAGACTGTTCATAGCTAGCGGAAAACGTACTCTCGTCGCAGAAATAGCGGTCTTTATACCGCTCAAATACGGCTTCGACCAAGTGATCAAGCCGCCCCATAACCTCTTTAAACCGCGGAGGTGCTCAGTAGGTTGAGACAGGGGAGGAGGGTGAGGTGTCACTCACGCCATTGGACAGCCTTGAGAACCGCAGGCTTGAGTTGCTCAGGGAAACGGGAATGCATTGTCCGCGCCTCGAGCTGTTCACTTTCTAGTGCTTGGAAATAGTCAAGCCCACTTTTCCCGGTGACCTCGCACTGGAACTGTTTGAGACGGTAGAAAGACATGCGGGCGGCATAGCTCCTGTGAAAGGACGAAGGACGCGTCAGTTTTGAAGGTAGAAGGATGATGTGATGAACGCTTGCTCGTAGGTATCGAATATTTCACCCGTCTTTGCGAGGTAGTAAACATGTTTGTTAGGATCGGATTTAAGAGCTTGCAGGAGGGAGGGAAGGGGTTCTATGAGGAGCACGCGCTTCCGCCTGCATGTCGGCATAGAGGGCGAAACAGGGCAAAGGGATGGGAGGGGGGAAAGGGCCGGGGGGGAAGAAAGTGGCTGTATGCGCCTTGGGTGGGTCGGTTCGGACGCGTTTCTGTTGGTGCCATTTCCTTCCCTTCGGGGCCAACTCGACTCAGGCGCGCGACACGCCAGCAGTAAAACATCACTCAATCTCTCTCTTCAAACCCACAATCCTCGAATATCGTATCTGCCAGATTACAGGCTGAAAATACTGCTCGATTCTCTTGCCGTGCGTAGTACTAATTTCCCCCTTTGACTACCAAACGCACAGGCTCACATCTCTCGAACAATCCTATCAGCCGGAGCGTTCGGTCTCGGGGGGAGCAGGAAGCTGCGTCATGGTGTTTTGAAGGTCGGTAGTTTCATAATCCAGTACTCTTTGAATGATGGCGTTGCTGCACGAAGGCGTCAGTTCGAAGCTTCGGACAGGAGCATCAGTCATATATAGTTACTTCTGTCTGAACTGTGCTAGCACAACTCGAGGATCACCTTCATCCGCAGGAACCCTTTCAAAGACAATATTTCAGACCAAAATGTCGTGCCCCAGATAGGAGTGCAAACCTAGATTCAAATGTCGTTGTCTCTAAGACGAACA